>NC_069483.1:19542096-19563551 GCF_026875155.1 Cherax quadricarinatus | reverse complement strand
CTTCGGGTGTAGGAATGGATTAATTGTATTTACCTTATTTCTTATGGGGAAAATTGATTAAAAAATTGTCTTTCGATAATAGTCCCACTTCTAGGAACGGATTATGGACGATTATTGAGGGACCACTGTACGTACATTATTTAGGTATGCATACTGGTCAGAGCCCGTCATAAGTGCGAGTCATCGGTAAATGAGTACATCTTTAAGCATACTTTTGAGGCTGAAGTGCCAAACCAGTGCTTTGATGTTTTCTAAAGCATTTGTTCCACATGTAATGTGGAAAACTATACCAAACTGCAAGAGGCCAAATAGACTTCTGGATGATTGGCGACTTTTGTATTGTCCCAGAGGTCACTGGATTCATACTTTCATCAAGTTGAGCACAGTAGTACTGTGGTACTCAAACTTAATTCATTCCAGAAGGCTGTTAGAATACCAAATAAGTTTTTCCCATAAGGAATAATGTAAATTAATCAGTTTCAGACCCCTGAAAAATACTTACAAAATGTTTTGATGCAGGAAATGAAATTTACCAATGTTTTCAGTTTTTTTATGCACATTAACCCTTAAACTGTACAAACGTAGATCTACATTTTTCTAACATTTGAAAGTATGTAAAAAAAAAAGTAATCTTTTTTTACATTTGAAAACGTGTAAAAAAAAAAACTTTGATCTACTTTTTTTTTTGTTAATTTGAAAATATATAAAAAAAACATAGATCTACTTTTGGAGCACTACGCATGTGAACGTAGATCTGCTTGGACAGTTTAAGGGTTAAATATGTTCATGATTTAACTCAGAGGATGGAGAACCAGGGTAAATTATCCAAAATTGGGTAAAAATGAAGATCTCTGGTAATGAAGGCTAAGTAAACAAATAAAGTTTCGGACTTATTTAGTAAGTGAGATGTATTTTTTTTTCCCCCATTTTTGGTCTGTTGGGTCATTTCACTGTATACACAAATGTTTTGGGATAATACCCAAAAAAAAGTTTGCCGACCTCTGACTTAGCTAGGCTAAAGTTCTACCAGTGATTTATCAGATTTTCTTGTATACCCTGGATTTCAAAAGCAGTGTCCTAAATTTGCAGGATTGTAAACATTCTTTAAATGTTATTCTTTTGTAGCTTCCCAAAAAGCACCAGGATGGACATGTTCCCCTCTGGCCGTCAAGTGGAAGTATATTAAATCCTCTTCTCTTGGGTGAGGCAAACTAGCATATCTTGCAGTGTGTCTCAATTAGAAAAGGTACAATATTTAAACTGCTTTTATTTTGTTACAGGAAGTTAAGTGGATTTAATTAGTGAACTTTTATTAGTCGGAAGAGTTTTTTTTTCCATAGATCCTGTAAATGTTTTATGTCATTTGTTTGCAGGCCAATAAGATGAATTCTGTCCTGAAAGCTGTGAACTTCAATGTTGAACCTTACTGGCCAGGCATCTCAAGACCTACACCTTTGCTCAATTGTTAGCAATGGTATTTGTGGAAGCAGTGAAATGGTAGCAGTGCTGCTCCTTCAGATGCAGGTATGAAAAATGTTGCATAAGATTTTAGTGGTCCAGTTACTTTTATTTTTAAGTACTTTGAAAATTTTTGAATATTTTTTATATCTTGTACTAATAAAGCAAAAGTTAGCTTTAACAAACTTTAATAAATTGTCACATCATGGTAATTGCTGTACGTAATTTAATATGATGCTTTCTGTGTTTCACCTGAATCTCTGTGATTACAAATTTCAACACTGATAAGCGAACCTCTGTATGAAATGAGTTTAAAGTCAGTTACTAATTAATGCTATTTCAGCAGCACCTGCTGAGGTTGAGAAGGAAGAGGCACTCCAGTTTGAAGAGTGATAATGACACTGGCTTCTACATAACTTTTATGCTTGTGTGGATGTTAAATGTTGCATATTTTTTATTTAGGCGCATGACTCAAATCAATCATTGGATGTACATTCATTGCTTATAGCTTAAGTTTTTCTTTGCATAAATAGGTTTTGTAATTCAAAAATAAATTTTACTGTCAATTTGGGTTTTATTAAGAGTCCAGTGGATAAATTTGTGGTAAACCTGGTTATGGTACAGTTTTGTATATGATCCTTTTGTAGTACAGTGGACCCCCGCATACCGTACAATCCGCATACCGCTCGCTTTTTTCGCAAAAATTTTGCCTCGCATACCGCCCAAAAACTCGCTCACCGCTCTTCGTCCGAGACGCGTCCAATGTGCGGCCTGAGCCACGCTCACATGTTCCGCCGGTGGCATTGTTTACCAGCCAGCCTCCGCGGTAACATCCAAGCATACAATCGGAACATTTCGTATTATTAGTGTTTTTGGTGATTTTTTCTGGAAAATAAGTGACAGGGCCTCCAAGAAAGCTTCTAGTGCCAACCCCTACAGCAATAAGGGTGTGAAATTACTATAGAGATGAAGAAAAAAGATCATTGTAAAGTATGAAAGTGGAGTGCGTGTCTCGAGCTGGCCAGGTTGTATTTAAACCCAATAAAACCATCGCTTATATTTGTCTTACAGCTGCTTGCTGCTGTTTTGTACCCCAACGTCATGCTGCTGCTTGCACTGTCGCTGCTGCTGTGTTGTACCTCCGTCAGCTGCTGCTGTGCTGCTGTAGTCGACCGTCCTGCTGCTGTGTAGCATCGTCTGCTGCTGCTGTAGCATCGTCTTGCTGCTGCTGTTAGCATCGTCTGCTGCTGCTGTAGCCATCGTTCATGCTGCTTCTGTAGCATGTCGGCTGCGGCTGTAGCATCGTTGCTGCTCATGTAAGCATCGTCTGCTGCTGCTGTGCCTCGTCTGTGCTGCTGGTAGCCTCGTCTGCTGTGCTGTAGCCTCGTCTGCTCTTGCTGCTGTGTATCTCGTTGCTGCTGCTGTAGCTCGTCCTGCTGCTGCTGTAGCCTCGTCTAGCTGCTGCTGTAGCCTGTCTGCTGTGCCTGTAGCTCGTTCTGCTGCTGCTGTAGCATCGTCTGCTGCTGCTGTAGAGCTCTGCTGTGCTGTAGACACCGTTGTTGCTGTGGCTTATTGAGAATACAAAGAAAACAAGTAACCCAGTGGATTTGCAACGGTATAAACCAAAAAGTCAGGTCATTCGGAAGACTGTCCTAACTTATTTCCATTGGGGTCCTTAATCTTGTGTTCTCCAGTATGCAACCACACCTGTCGACTAACACCAGGGGAACAGGAAAAAATGCCGGAAACTAGTTCATATTGGTGAATTTAAAGCGCAAAGGTTGGTTTGAGGAGATTTAAGAATGTTAGTGGCATACTCAGTGTGATAAGGCATGTTCTGGAAGAAAATGCAAACAGGACCTACAGTACTAGGAGGAAAAGGCCACTTCCCCAGGACACACTGTCTCATCAGTCATTGCTGCATCTTCAATAAAGGTAAAGTGTAATTTTATTCTTTCATTTAGTAATAGTAGTACATGCACAATAATATATTGTGCATGTACTACTTACTATTGTGCATGTATCCTTCTCTTTGTGTGTAGGAAAATGTATATTTCATGTGGTAAAATTTTTTTTTTCATACTTTTGGGTGTCTTGCACGGATTAATTTGATTTCCATTATTTCTTTTGGGGAAAATTCATTCGCACATACGAACATTTGCCATAGCAATCAGCCCTCTTGCAGGATGAAAGTCGCTATTGCGGGGCGGTCCATGTAGTTGGTTAACTTATAACTTGAGTAGGCTTCAGTCAAGTACAGATAAGATTAAATATGAAGGAAGCACAAGTGTTGGAGGTAAAGACTTGATCAGTCCATCAACCTTTAGTTTTTGTGGTGGTTCAGTCCCTCACTCTGGAGAAGGACCAGTCTCCATAGTCCCTCAGAATAGGAACTCAAACATGAGGTTGCTTGATTGATCTTGTGCTTTTGTTTTTATTGCATGTCCTGTCCCTTTACTTGCAGTGCTGGGTGGTTTAGTGGGTATTCTAAGCTATACCACCCTTTGGGTTAATGCTTAGTTATCAATTTAACTTTCAGCCCCATGATTTAAGGTTTGGTTATGAGGGTATGACTGGTAAGCCAGTGGAAGGTCTTAGTCAAATGACTAAAGCACCCTAGGTACAATCCACTGCTATATTTAATTTTTATCCATCTAAGATTCTTGGTGCTATGGATCCAATGATTTACATTGCCCTTCCCAGGTACAATTAGTGCCCTTCCTCAGGGAAGTACCTCTTATGCTGGTGGAGAATCTTGATTAAAGAATAATGATGGATTCCCTTAAATGTTCCCAGGGGGGCTGTGTATCCCAAATTCCTTGATTACCAGTATGGGGACTATTGATCAAAGTAATAGCTCATTTTTTCTTGCCATCACATTGATGGCTCGGGTGCTGTAAGATTGTATGGATTTTTGCTCTTCCCACTATTAAAATGTTAAACACCTGTAGGTTGTTCCTTTCTCCAGATAATGCAATTGTTATGAATGTTGATGCCTGTATAATTAATTCTTTATGGGAGGGAATTTGTAAACTCTTGGATCAGGATGATGCTAATTCATCCCTGTACTGTGACCAAAATTAGTATTTCGCCCCTAAATGGTTGCTCAAGAGGTGGCAGTTGAGGAAACTCGAAATTAATTTAAGGGCAGTGAATATCCTTCCCTTTTATCAAGCCTGATTTACCTTCCTTTACCCAGACACTATCTTGTACAGATATTCTAGGGACTTTAACCTGGGGTATTAGCATTCAGGGATAACCCAGAAAGTAGAAGTGCCATCTGGATCTGCAATTCCTTTGGGTCCTTCAATCTTGTTCCCCCGGATGCCATCAAGGGTTACTACTTATGGCTAGGTAAACAGGGACAGCACAGTTGTAAGGAAACAATGCCCCCAATTTCCACCAGCGGGGAATAATGAATCCACAGACACTGGATAAACCATTCCCACGGGTGGCGATAGAACACGCGATCAGAATCTCAAAACTCCAGACCGTTTTGCGTTTTGAGACTGTTGCGGGTTCTGTCCCCGTCCGCTGGTAGGATTGTTGGCAATTGTCATGATTTCGTGAGACTGATGATGTGTTGCCAATTTATCATTTTGTTCCCTAGCCTCTTCAACTTCTACAAGTCGATCACTTGACGATGGAAATTTCACCAGCTGATGTATGGCTGCAAGACGAGTGCCATGCAGTCGGCACCCATTAAAAATAGGCATATGGCAATTTTTAATTGCCATTGTGACTATTTTTTAAAATCCTATTGCATGCATTTTATGCATACTTGTGGTTTAGCACTTTAGTTTTGATTGAAATAAAATAATCCAATCCTGCTGTCCTACACTCGAAACGTGCCATTTTTACTCTTGAAATTGTAAAATAACCCGACTAACCAATCAACTGGTAGAGGCTCCTTAACTCACCAAGTTCTGAAATCACACCCCTCAAGGAAGGTTCCTTGATGTGGGTGAGGGGCTCTTGATCTAGGAAAGGGGAATGAACTGGCAGACTGCTGCATGATCAGCAGTAATGACTTCACTGTTTCATATAGTGTTCCATTCAGACTATTTGCTGTAATGCTTAAACATTTTGCACCCATTGGCTAAAACATTGATTCTGATTGCTCCATATAAAAGCTTAATTCTATTAAACCGTGTATACGGGTTTTGGCCATCCGTCATTAATATCTGGGATGGGAGAGACTATCTTTGCTTCGGCCAACACCTGTTTTGCGGGGATCTGATAGAGAGGCGCCCTGTTCCTCTGAGAGAATAGTCACAGTCCTGTATGTTAGCCAATTCTGTTGGGACTGTCCACTTCTTTATCACCGAGCACATAGATTTACCTCCATCGTAGTCTCTTTTCTGCTGCCTTTCTTTACCTTCCTTCTTGTTGATGGATCTGTTCCTTTAATCCAGACTTTCTCATGACTTTGACAGTGACTTGATTTACTTCACATGATGTGATGCTCTAGCAACTTCTCCTCTGTTCGTCATACCCACTATCCACTGCCTGCTGACTCCCATACCCTATATCTAGCCCTCTGCATCCTTCACTGCCCTGCTGAGTTGTTTAACCTTTGGGTTTGATGATCTTTTTATTATAGTAATGTATTGATCTAGGAATTGGATCTGTTGCCCAGTTCCTGGAATTGGACATGAATACCTTCCATCCCCCCCCCTTCATTTGTCTTGTTTAATCCTATGGGGGGTGAATTTAGCCACCCCCATAATTATAATAAATCTGAAACTCTCAGCAATTCACTAATCAACGGCTAACTGGTTTCTTAATAAGATTCATCTAACTAGTATATTCTATACCACTATGTGTAGGGGTCAAACACACTGGCTGTGGAGTTTTAGGATGGATATCTACCATGGGTTCAAAGTCCCACCTGCTGTGATTTGTTGCAATAATCATAGTTTCATGTGTAACATGACATGTTGGATTGTTAGAGATTCTTAGGGTTTGCATATCATTGTTTTCTAAATAATTTAAAATGATAATTTAAAATTGCCATTATTCTCATGGGTGCTGACTGTAGTATCAGCACAAGTCTTGCACCCTTTACAGCAGCAATGAACCCTTGTAGAGTTCAGCGGCCAGTATATCGATAAATTAACACATCGGCCATTTCCACACCTAAGGTAGGGTGGCCTGATAAAAGAAACTTTCATCATTCAAGGTCCATCAAGTCTTGCCAGAGGCATGACTTACACTAGTTATAAAACTGCAACATTAACAAACCCTTCAGAGTGCCGGCCACTGTACTTCCATTCCAGGGATATCCAGAAACCTGCCACAGTTTCCTGAATCCCTTCATAATTGTTACCTTGTCTACACTCCTAACAGCACGTTAAGTCCTAAAAACATTTGCTCCTGTCTTAAAGGACTGACACCGCTTGCTTGCTCGAAGTTCTAGCCCCTCGCACACAAACACTCTGACTCTTCCTCCAACCTTTCTAGGCCGACCTACCCCGCTTTCCCTCCACTACAGATTTTTTACTCTCGAAGTACTTTCTATTTCTTTCCATCCTCTTGGACATGTTCAAACCATCTCGATAACCCCCTCCTCAGCCCTTCTGGATTATTAGTTATGGTATTGCAGCACTAATCTCCAAGCTACAGATTTTCGATTATATTCACACCACACATTGCTCTCATTATTATTATTAGAATCAAGGGGGAAGCACTAAACCATAGGATTATACAGTGCAGGGGGGGGGATGTGGAAGGCATTCAGGCCTTAATTACGGGGAAACAGGGGAGCACAGATCCAATTCCCAAATCAAGAGCCCCTACGCCAACATCAAGGAACCTTCCATGAGGGGGACATTACTATCAGACATGACATCTACACTGCCTCCCCATAATTATAATTATAAATTAATTGTTGCAACATTCACAACCCATCTGCTTCACCAACCCATAACATGAGCGTTGGTTATAACTATTCTTTCATATGTTGGTTCCCTCAAGGAAGGTTCCTGCATGTGGGGAGGGGATCTTGATTTAGTAAATTCGGATCTGTGCTCCAGTTCCCCGAATATATAAGCCTGAAGGCACTTCCACATCCCCCCCCCCCAGGTGCTGTGTAATCCCAGGTTTATTGCTTCCATGGATATATAATAATTATTATTCATATGTTCCCCCTCTTTGCTTATCAATGGATGATGTTCTTCGTCTCCAACAGGACTCCTCAGTGCACCACTCACCTTTTTCCCCTTCAAAATCTGATTCAACTCATCCTTCATAGACCATCTGCCGAGACATCCGATCTTCCCAAAAATCTGGTACACTTCACTTCTGTCATACTTTCTCCCTCCACATTTGATATCCAATCTTCATTACCTATTTTTTTTCTTATCACTTTACTCTTTCCTATATTCACTTAATTTCCTTCTTTTACGTACCCTACCAAACTCATCAACAAACCTCTGCACTTCTCTTCTGAACCTCCCAAAAGCAGTGGTCTTTCAGCAATGAACAACTGTGACATTCCCACTTTGTGTTTGATCTTTTTACCCCACACCTCTGGCTAAACACCCTCGCTTTAACTTCCTCTTACAAGTCCATCCTCTATAAATATATTGAAAACCATGGTGATATCCTTACATACCATCTAAGGCCTACCTATTACTGGGATATAATCCCCTCTTGCCTACATTCTTTCCTGAGCCTCGCTATCCTCGTAAAACTTCACCGCTTTCAGTAACTTACCTCTTTTTTTTCCATTCATTTGCATCTATAGACAACACTTTTTCTCCTTGCTAGAATGATTTGGCTCTGTTCTTCACCCAATATTTGGTCATCACTCTTTGTGATGACTTCGCTATTGCATGTGCAGGGCGTGTCTGTCACCTTATTGCAGTTTCTCTCCACAGCATGCGGTCGACCGTGTTCCACTTGGAGGCACCTACACATGGGTTTAAATTTTCAAGTACCAAAACTTCACCAAATTACTTTACTAGACGCTCTGTTAGCTCGATATCACTTTGTATTCTTTGGCTCCGTATAATCACGATAACGTGGATACATGTCAGTGCTAGGCCTGCTCTTTGACCGTCGGTCCTAACCTGGTAACTCACATTACCTCTCGGAAGGCAAAACTTGTCACATGCACGGCTAAACTTCTTAAAACCCTTGCTCATTCTTTCCTTGGGGAGGCTGATCGTCGTAATCTGCTTTCGCCTACATTCAGCCCGCGTTTTATCGAAATCTCGGAATTATGGTGACCAGTTTGATTCCGCGGCTCCCTGCTTCTCTCTCTGCCTTAACTCTATCCAATCACCAAGGCTTACGTTTGTGCCTTGGGTGCCTTTTCGCTCTTCCCTGTTGAGTGCCTCTTACAAGAAGCAAATGTTCCATACTTGTGTCCTGATCGCGTTGATGCCATTGCCTTCGTATATGTTGCGCTCTCACGATTACACTATCCCTCTCCAATTTTATAGAATGGTCACCGATATTAGGTAGACATTGCTTTTTTCGGTTCCCCCCCCCCTGTTTGCTCCGTCCCTTTTCTCTTCGCTTCTTTCACTCTGTCTTTCCCTTCAGTATCCACCTTTATTTGTTCATGTAGCCATCTCACTTTTCCCTACCCCCTGGGAAGATCAGCTGTTCGGGTCTGTTCTTATCTCACTCCTTGCTCGAAAGCTCAACTGCCTACGGTGGCTTCCCAGCTCTCTTTTCATTGATTAACTTTCTCACTCTCTTTCTCATGCTCACCGCCTGTGTAACAGATGGCTCAAGTCTTCAGGACGGCGTCGGGTAATTCGAGCAGTGTTTCCGGGACAGCCGTCTTACGAGGGCATTTACTATCTTCATCTAGCATTTTTACTGCTGAACTGTATGCCATTCTTGCAGCCACGTTATTCGTGATATCGTAATCTATGCCTGTGTCATCATTTGTAGTAGTCTCACAAGACTCCTTAGTGCTCTACAGGCTATTACGATAATATCGATACATCTCATCCCCTACGTTCTCCGTATCCAACTTTGGCTTCGCCGTATTCTCTACCAAACATAAGATATATTGTTTTTTGTTGGGTCCCTGGTCATGTGACGTACAGGGCAATCGAAAGGCAGACACTTCTGCGCGGTCAGCAGGATATGACCTACCAATTCCTATCGTGCGTGTTCATTTCTGGACTATTTTGCATGCATTAGCTACCCACCTTATGACACCCGTTGGCATCACGTTGGTCAACTCTGCTCGGTAAAAACTACTTCATTCTATTAAACGAGCATTAGGTTACTGGCCGTTTCTTCTTGTCATCTGGCCGTGGATTGGGAGACCACTCTCTCCCGCCTTTCGCATTTGGCACCACACTCGTCTTTACTCATGGGTATCTCATGAGAGGACCTGTTCCTCTCTGTGAGCAGTGTCAAAGTTCCAGTATCGATTAGACAAATTTATGTTATGACTGCCTCTCTATCTACGAGCACGCAGATTTACCTCCAACGTTCGTCTTCGTTTTCTCCTACTCCTCTCTTTAACTTTCCCTTCTTGATGATGGACCCTCCCTTTAATTCCTGACTTCTCATTGACTTTCTTGACTACGACCCTAATTTACTCACACTCAAATCTCTGATGCTACTTTTCGCACTCACCTCAGCCTTTCTGGTTCAGTCTTTGCTGCCTTTACCCTTTTACCATCCACGGCCCCGAGTTTTCGTAACCTGTTGCTATCCATTCCCTTTTGCCACTGATGCCCCTCGCTTCCTTCCTGCACCTGCAGGCGCTGTATAGTCCTGTGGCTTAGCGCTTCTTTTTGTAATAATAATAATTATAATCATACATTTGCAACATCTGCCACATTGCCCTATCCATTATCAAATGCCTGAATAACCTCTTTACCTTTATCTTAATACAGTCACCTAGTTCTTTCATGGAAAACACTTGGTCTACCACACCTGATACCTTTCCCTAAAGCTCCTGTTCTTCTTACTGTCCTTACTTCATAATTCTTTCAATATTAACTACCCTACAACTTTACTAGGGCACTCAACAGAGTTATTCTGTATAATTTATACACTCTCCTGTCCCTTTGCCTTTATACAAAGGAAACTCTTAGCACGACTTTATGCCAATCCCTAGGTACCTTTGCCCTTCTTCCTATACATTTATTAAATAAACACACCAACACTCCGAAAACTATATCCCATCCTGCCTTTTAAATATCTATATCCCATCAATCCAAGGTGTTTTACCCCCTTTCACACCCCTCAAGGAAGGTTCTGGAGTGGTGAGAGGGCTCTTGATTGAGGGTTTTGGATCTGTGCTCCAGTCCCCAAATTAGCCTGAATGCCTTCCAATCCATCCCCCAGAGCGCGTAGAATCCGTCCTGTGGTTTGCGCTTCCTGTATTGTAGTAATAATAATACCCCACTTTCACTCTACTCGCTGCCCTAGTACTTCCCCCACACTCAACTGGTTTTCCTCACTCCTGTAGTAAGATTGTTATTTCTCCTTGTCCTCACACGAAATCACAGCTTCCTATTCTTCATCAACATTTAACACTTCTCAAAGTATTCCCTCATCTCTTCCTGCTCCCTACCCCCTTTCAGCTTGTTTTGCATCATAGGGCTTGGACATCCAATACTTTCATTCATAACATTAGCAACATTTTTTATTATCCGTGCCCACATTCAAACATTCCAAATTTTATGTAGTTTTTCTTATCCTTGTTTTAGTATCTTTATATAGGAAGGGGGTTACTTGCTCATTGCTCCGGCATTTAGTTGCCTCCTTAGACACGCGTAGGTTAAGGAGAAGAATTCTGTTCCACTTTGCCATGGAGATAAGCAGAAATAACGTAACAAGAACTAGGGGTAAGGGGGTTTTGTAGACGCGGGGGGTTGGTACTTCCAGAAGGCGAGACATGAGCGTGATTCGATAGGAGTGAATGGAAGGACCAATGGTATTGGGGACCGGTCGATCTGTTGGTAGTGCCAGAGAAAGGTATATTTAGTGAGGGGATCAGGGAAACCGCCTTAAATATTTTATTTATTTTATTTTTTCTATAGCCAGGACTCGAGTCTGGAAATGGGAAGTACAATGACCTGCACTCTAAAGGAGGGCGTTTTGGGGATATTAGCAGTTTGGAGGAGATATGTTGTGTATCTTTATACGTAGATGCTTACTAAAATGTTGTGTTCTGAAGCACCTCTGCAAGAAAAGTGATTAGATGTGAGGAATGGGAGGTAATTTAAGGTTTTCGATGTAAGGAAGGAAAAATAGACCATTTAATTGCCTTGGAATCTCTGGTAGTTTCAGAAATCCCATTCCTCAAACCTTTACAGGGAAAACTAGTTTGGCCTACAGTGGTCACATTCTTGCAAATAAGGTATGCTGTGGGTTTATGGTTAGAGGAAAAAAAAAATATTTTGTAAAGTATTTCTGGAGGAGGTGTGGCTTGCAGTTGGTATATTTCTTTGAATGAGCACAAAAAGACATTGATATACTGTACAGTATTAGTACTGGGATATTTTGAAGGTATTTTGTTCTTTTAATGTCACGGTTGGGCGACTGCGCTTTTCCCGTCTTGCAACAGGTACGCATTCTCAGAGAGGCACCAGTTCCACCGAAAAGAATCGATAATTTCAATTTTAGTTTTACCATTATTCTATTACTGTCTGTTCTACCAGCAGCACACAGGATTTCCTCAGCCATGTCACCTTCTATGACCATTATCTTCCCTCCTCGATGACTGGCCCAACTTTGTCACAACTCCCTCTAACTTTGATGGCAACAGTTTGATTACAAACTTTTATTATACTTCAGACTGTCTTACTTAACTTACCTCTGTTTTGCTCTCCACCGTTGCTAGTCTTAATTCATTAGTATACAGTGGACCCCAGCCATAAACGATCACCTCGAATTGCGACCAATTATGTAAGTGTATTTAAGTAAGTGTGTTTGTACGTGTATGTTTGGGGGTCTGAAATGGACTAATCTACTTCACAATATTCCTTATGGGAACAAAATTCGGTCAGTACTGGCACTCCTGAAACATACTTCTGGAATAAGTGAAAAAAATATCGTTAACGGGGGGTTCCACTGTATATTAAACCTTTAGCATGCCCTACCCTGCAGTGCGGTATGACCCTTGTAGGTTTAGCACTTAGTTATGATTATAATAATAATTGAAAGACCTCTTGAGCGCTGTATAGCCTTGTGGCTTAGCGCTTCTTTTTGATTATAATAAAATGAAGACTTCGAGTCTTGGAAAATGCTTTGAAACTATCTGTTCTACAACTCAATCAGAGAATTGTAAGGTCATGGGGAAGGCTGGGTTTGAAGGTCAAGGTTAAAGCAGGGTTCTATTGTATAGTTAGAGGCAGCGTAAAAATAGTTACCAGGTTCAGGCAAGGAACTCTTGGTTTCTTGGGTACATGGCTATGCTCAGGGGTTGGTAAGGGTGTTTGCAGTTATTTTAGGATCCAAAAACAATGTTTATTTATCATGAAACAAACTAATAATAAATATCCCCTTGAGCATGGTCACCTCTGCTGTTTCCCCTGACTTTGGCCTATGGGAATGTGAGGCAATCAGTTTCCATCTATGGGAACGGGTAAAGAAATCTAACCCCTTGCATCAGAAAACTTCTCCAGTTTATCTTAAAACTACCTTCATATCCACCCTCCACATGAAGCTTAAGCATAGGATTAGCAAACTCTTCTGTTTAGACATGAGCACTATATTTCACAGCTATCTTTTGGTTAAACAATGGTGGCCAGCAAATGAGAATTACCAGGGGTTAAACACTTCACTGCTGCATTTGTAGGCACCCTTCTTATGTATATCCATTATCAGAATACCACCTAATGATCACCAGAGGGTCACCTGATCACCTTCATAAACAATCATTTCCACTAGAGTGAACCCACTGTGCACTACAACAAGTTATATTAAAACAGCTGATAATTGAGGGGTTTTCTTTACTCTTCTGTACAAGAGGTGGAATTTCGGGCAAAAGAGAAATACTTTTCTCTCACGATTTGAGCGGCAAAAGGAGGAGAAGGTCGAGGGTATTTAAAGTTGTACTTGGCAGAAAGGAAGATCCAAATCCTTGCATCAGATGATGTTTCCTCGAGCAAGGGATTCTCTTGAAGGGAATGCATTCATGGCCCTTTACATAGCATGAGGTAACAAAAACATAAGTTGGAGTTGTAAATTGTTTGAGCTGTACTTATAGTAATTATAAATTTAAATATTAGGTGAAAATATAATTTATTTTCGGTGCTTAAAATTTTATTGGTACAAATCTTTGATGGCCAGTGAAATTACAAATACAATTTTAAGATAACCTATATGTTTACAGATCTGTGTTACCTGCATGTAATGACGGCAATCGCCTGGTTCAAAAATGTATTACCTAATTATACAGTGTGCAAGTCTTCTCAATTGTCATTTCTTAAAAACAATATACTATGCAGTAAACTGCCATAGTTACTTCATTAAATACTCATACATAAAAATACTATCATAAGTGTTATTATTATTATTATTATTATAATCAAGGGGAAGCGCTAAACCCGTAGGATTATACAGCGCCTGGGAGGGATGTGGAAGGCATTCAGGCTTAATTCAGGGAACTGGAGCACAGATCCAATTCCCTAAATCAAGAGCCCCTCACCAACTTCAAGGAACCTCCCTGAGGGGTTATAAAGGTTATAAATCAGATTTGTTTTAATGATTAGATTTAAGATTTTACAGGTCATTCAACACAAGGAGTGGAGCTCAATCAATCCATTTGTTACGGCAAGAAGGACACTAACCCAAGTGTATTCACCTCCTTACATGTGTTCAAGAGCAACCAGTTATGTTCACAATTATATTAAACTAAAATCTCTGTACATGAAATTAGGATGGCCACAAACATAAGTTCTCTTACACACACTAGTGAGCTTTGGAGGGATGCATAGGGCTTGGTACAATAGTGTACATGAATACAGTCCAACAGGATTTTGTTGGTAAACTGTAAACTATCAAACACTAATGCTGGAGCAGTTTTACAAAAGCTGCTAACGATGTTACCAACTCATATCTAATGTGGAGGTATTATTAATTACAAAATACAATATATAAAACTTAAATGATCATTAATACAGTAGCTGCACATTTTGGAATCACTATCTTCATGAGTGCATGTAAGCCTGCAATGACTTAATATGAGTAGTGGCACTCTTTTAAGAAATGGACGGTAATGCTGCTATTTGTTGTATGCACTGTTGCCAAGATTAATTTAAACATACCTGAATATAATGATTTATTATAATGAGCAATGAAATAAACTGGCAAGAGACAAAACTCAGGCTTTTCCAACAATGAACAAATCACATACGTCTAAGAATACTTACTGTACGAGGTGAGCAGCAGGACAAACATTTGGGGAGCACCTAGAATATGAATGGGGCAAAGCTAATAATAAACTTAGCTATAAAATTTCACACTTGTCTACAGTTCTGGTTGATCTTGTATAAAAAACTATTATCAGATTAAAAAAAGTTTTGACATTAAAATGTCATAGTCTTAAATACTTAGATTCATAATCTATGAAACATTTTTAGTATGTACACTAATGCTACTAGCCCTACACTTAATATAAGGAAGAAAAAAAAAGTTATTTTCAAATTTGGGGTCCCTGGTCATGTCGACGTACAGGGCAATGAACAGGCAGACACTGCTGCGCGGTCAGCAGTATATGACCTACCAATTTCCTATCGAGGTGTTCCATTTCTAGACTATTTTGCTGCAATAGCTACCCACCTTCGCACCCGTTGGCAACAACGTTGGTCAACTCTGCTCGGTAACAAACTTCATTCTATTAAACCGAGCATAGGTTACTGGCCGTCTTCTTGTCATCAGTGCCGAGGTTGGGAGACCACTCTCTCCCGCCTTCGCATTGGCCACACTCGTCTTACTCATGGGTATCTCATGGAGAGGCACCCTGTTCCTCTCTGTGAGCAGTGTCAAGTTCCAGTATCGATTAGCCACATTCTGTTAGACTGCCCTCTCTATCAACGAGCACGCAGAATTTACCTCCAACGTCGTCTTCGTTCTCCTACTCTCTCTTTACCTTCCCTTCTTGCTGATGGACCCTCCTTTAATCCTGACTCTCTCATTGACTTCTTGACAACGACTGATTTACTCCACAAACTCTGATGATACTTTTCACACTCCCCTCAGCCCTTTCTGGTTCAGTCTCTTGCTGCCCTTTACCCTTTCACCATCCACTGCCCCGCTGTTATCCGTAACCTGTTGCTCATCCATCTCCCTTTTGCCACCTGATGCCCTCGCTTCCTTCCTGCCCTGCAGCGCTGTATAGTCCTTGTGGCTTAGCGCTTCTTTTTGATTATAATAATAATCACGCATGCTTGCTGGAAGTTCAAGGCCCTCGCACACAAAACCTTGACTCCCTTCCTCCAACCTTTCCTAGGCCGACCCCTACCCCGCCTTCCCTCCACTACAGATTTATACTCTCGAAGTCATTCTATTTCTTTCCATCCTCTTGACATGTTCAAAACCATCTCGATAACTCCTCCTCAGCCCTCTGGATATTAGTTATGGTAATCTCGCAGCTAATCTCCAAGCTACAGATTTTCAGCATTATATTCACACCACACATTGCTCTCATTATTATTATTATAATCAAGGGGAAAGCGCTAAACCCATAGGATTATACAGTGCCAGGGGGGGGATGTGGAAGGCATTCAGGCTTAATTCGGGGAACTGGAGCACAGATCCAATTCCCAAATCAAGAGCCCTCGCCAACATCAAGGAACCTTCCATGAGGGGACATTACTCTCAGACATGACATCTCCACTGCCTCCCCATAATTATAATTATAAATCTAATTGTTGCAACATTCACAACCCATTGCTTCACACCCATACAAGAGCGTTGGTATAACTATACTTTCATATGTTGGTTCCCTAAAGGAAGGTCCTTGATGCTGGTGAGGGGCTCTTGATTTAGGAAATTGGATTTGTGCTCCAGTTCCCCGAATTAAGCCTGAATGCCTTCCACATCCCCCCCCCCCCCAGGCGCTGTATAATCCTCCAGGTTTAGAGCTTCCCCTGGATTATAATAATAATTCATATGTTCCCCCTCTTTGCTTTCATGGATAAAGTTCTTCGTCTCCACAGACTCCTCAGTGCACCACTCACCTTTTTCCCCTCAACTCTGATTCACCTCATCCTTCATAGACCCATCTGCCGAGACATCCACTCCCAAAAATCTGAACACCTTCACTTCTTCCATACTTTCTCCCTCCAATTTGATATCCAATCTTCCATTACCTAATTTTTTTCTTATCACTTTACTCTTTCCTATATTCACTTAATTTCCTTCTTTTACGTACCCTACCAAACTCATCAACCAACCTCTGCAACTTCTCTTCAGAACCTCCCAAAAGCAGTGTCATCAGCAAAGAACAACTGTGACATCTCCCACTTTGTGTTTGATTCTTTAACCCCACACCTCTTGCCAACACCCTCGCATTCACTTCTCTTACAAGTCCATCTATAAATATATTGAACAACCATGGTGATATCATACATCCATCTAAGGCCTACTTTTACTGGGAAATAATCTCCCTCTCGCCTACATTCTTTCCTGAGCCTCGCTATCCTCGTAAAAACTTCACCGCTTTCAGTAACTTACCTCCTATTCCATACATTTGCAACATCTGCCACATTGCCCCCTATCCATCCATAAATGCCAGAAAAACCTCTTTACCCTTATCTAAATACAGTTCACCTAGATCTTTCATGGCAAACACTTGGTCTACACACCTGCTACCTTTCCTAAAGCCTCCTTGTTCATCTACTATCCTTACTCATAATTCTTTCAATAATAACTACCATACACTTTACTAGGTACACTCAACAGAGTTATTCCTGTATAATTTTTACACTCTCCTGTCCCCTTTGCCTTTATACAAAGGAACTATGCACGCTTTCTGCCAATCCCTAGGTACCTTGCCCTCTTCCATACATTTATTAAATAAACACACCAACCACTCCGAAACTATATCCCCACCTGCTTTTAACATATCTATATCCCATCAATCCCAGCTGTTTTACCCCCTTTCACACCCCTCAAGGAAGGTTCCTTGATGTTGGTGAGGGGCTCTTGATTTAGGGAATTGGATCTGTGCTCCAGTTCCCCAAATTAAGCCAAATGCCTTCCAATCCCCCCCCAGGCGCGTAAACCCCCGGGTTTGCGTTTCCCCCCCTTTGTTTGTAGTAAAATAATCCCCCCTTTCACTCTACTCCTCCCCCCAAAGTACTTCCCCCACCTCAACGGGTTTTCCTCACCCTGTAAAGATGTTTTTTCCTTGCCCTCACCAAACACAGTTTCCCCTATCTTAAAACAACTTTTAAAAAATTCTCAAAGTATTCCCCCCATTTTCCGCCCCCTACCCCCCTTCAGCTTTTTTGCTTTAGGGCTGGACATCCAATACTTTCATTCATAACATTGCAACATTTTTTATTATCCGTGCACATTCAAACTCCAAATTTTATGAAGTTTTTTTTTTTCCCTTTTGTTTTAGTATTTTAATAGAAGGGGGGGTTATTTCTCATTGCCCCCGGCATTTAGTTGCCTCCTTGACACGCGTATTAAGGAGAAAAATTTCTGTTCCATTTTGCCATGGAGATAAGCAGAAATAAAACAAGAACTAGGGGTAAGGGGGTTTTGTGAGCGGGGGTTGGACTTCCAGAGGCGGCATGAGCGTGTTCGATGGGAGTGAATGGAGACCAATGGTTTTTGGGACCGCGATCTTTGGAGTGCGAGAAGGAAATATTTAGTGAGGGTTTCGGGGAAAAACCCCCTTTTTTTTTATTATTTTATTTTTTTTACCAGCCCTGACCCTGGAAAGGGGAAATACAATGCCTGCCCCTCTAAAGGGGGGGTTTTGGGGGATATTAGCATTTTTGGAGAGTATGTTGGTATCTTTATACGTAATGCTTCAAAAATGTTGTGTTTAAAGCACCTCTGCAAAAAATGATTAGTGTGGGGAAATGGGAGGTAATTAGGTTCGATGAAAGGAAGGGAAAGACATTTTTTGCTTGAATTCTGGTATTTCAGAAATCCCATTCCCAAACCTACGGGGAAAAATAGTTTGCCAACAGTGGTCACTTTCCCTTGCAAATAAGGAAAACCCTGGGGTTTATTGGTTTAAAGGGGAAAAAAAAAAATATTTTGAAAATATTTCTGAGGGGGGGGGCTTGCAGTTGGTATATTTCTTTGAATGAGCACAAAAAGCATTGATATATGTCAGTATTATTTTAACTGGATATTGGGGGAAGTATTTTGTTCTTTTAATGTCACGTTGGGCGACTGGCTTTCCCTCTTTGCAACAGGTACGCATTCCAGGAGGCCCCCAGTTCCCCGAGAATCGATAATTTAAATTTTTAGTTTACCATTTTCTATTACTGCCCTTCTCCCAGCAGACACAGGATTTCCCCTCGGGGATGTCACCTTCTATGACCTTATTTTCCCCTCCTCGTGCTGCCCAAACTTTGCACACTCCCTCTAACTTTGATGGCAACAGTTTATTACAAAACTTTTATTATATTCAGACTGTCTTACTACTACCTCTGTTTGCTCTCCACCTTTGCTAGCTTAATCAAGTACAGTGGCCCCCCGCATAACGATCCCCCCAATGCGACCAATAATGTAAGGTTTTTAAAAGTGTGTTTGTACGTGTATGTTTGGGGTCTGAAATGGACTAATCTACTTCCAATTTCCTTATGGGAACAAAATTCGGTCAGTACTGGCACCTAAAACATACTTCTGGAGTGAAAAAATATCGTTAACGGGGGTCCACTGTATTTTAAAACCCTTTTTAGCATGCCCTACCCTGCAGTGCGGTTGCCCCTTTGTAGGTTTGCACTTGTTTTGATTATAATAATAATTGAAAGACCTTTGACGTGTATAGCCCCTTTTGGCTTAGCGCTTCTTTTTGATTTTAAAAAATGAAAAACCTTTGGTCTTGGAAAATGCTTTGAAAATAAACTGTTCTACAAATCCCCAAACAGAGAATTGTAAGGTCAGGGGGAAAGGGGGGTTTAAAGGGCAAGGTTTAAAGCGGGGTTTAAAAATATAGTTAGAGGCAGGTAAAATAGTTACCCGGGTTTAGGCAAGGAACTCTTGGGCTTGGTCCCTGGCTACAGGGGTTGGGAAGGGTTTTGCAGTTATTTTTGGGTCCAAAAAAAATGTTTATTTATCTGAAACAAACTAATAAATAAAAAAACCCCTTGAGCATGGTCACCTCTGCTGTTTCCCTCTTTTGGGCCCTTTGGGGAAAGTAGGCAATCAGTTTCCATCCATGGAAGGGAAAGAAATTAACCCCTTGCATCAAAAAAACTTCCCAGTTTATCTTTAAAAATACCTCATATCCACCCTCCACAAGGCTTTAAACAAGGATTGCAAACTCTCTGTTTAGACATGAGCACTAATTTCACCTATCTTTTGGTTAACAATGGTGGCCCCAAGAGAATACCAGGGGTTAAACACTTCACGCTGCATTTTTAGGACCCTTCAAAAGTAACCATTATCAAAACCACCAATGATCACCAAGGGTCACCTATCACCTTCAAACAAACATTTCCACAGAGTGAACCACTGTGCACTACCAAAAAGTTTTTATTAAAACAGCTGATAATGATTTCTTTACTCTTCTGTACAAGAGGTGGATTTGGGCAAAGAGAAATACTTTCTCTCACGATGAGGGCAAAAGGAGGAGAAGGCGAGGGGATTTAAAATTGTACTTGGGAGAAAGGAAGATCCAAATCCTTGCATCAGATGTGTTTCCCAGCAAGGATTTCTTGAAGGGGAAGCATCATGGCCCTTTACTAGCATTAGGTAACAAAAACAAAAATTAGTGTAAATTTTTTTGAGCTGTACTAAAAGTAAATATTTAAAATAAATATTTTTGGTGAAAAAAATTTTATTTCTGGGTAAATTTTATTGTACAAATCTTTGATGCCGTGAAAATACAAAACAATTTTAAGATAACCTAAAATGTTTACAGACGTGTTACCTGCAGAAGACGGCAAACGCCTGGGTTTAAAAAAAGTATTACCCCAATTCAGTGTGCAAGTCTTCTCAAATTTTTTCTTAAAAAAAATATACTATGCAGTAAACTGCCATAGTTTCTTCATTAAATATCTCATAAAAAACTATCATAAATGTTATAATTAATTTTTATAAAAGGTAAACAGGTATTCACCCAAGGGTGGAGGCCCAAATCCTATTTGTACGGCAAACAGGCCCTACCTTAAGGAATTTCCCCCAAGGTTTAAAGAAAACCAGTTTTAAGTTAATTTAAAAACTTAAATCTCTACAGTTAGAAAAGGCCCCAACAAAATTTTTCACCCTATGGTTTGGGGCCATAGGGGCTTTACAATTGACATAATAAGCCAAAAACTTTTTTTAACTGTTTAACATATCAAAACTAATGCTGGAGCAAGTTTTACAAAGTGCTAAGATTTACCAACATATCTTGTGGGGATTATTAATTTCAAAAAAACAAAATATAAAACTTAAAGATCATTAATATACTGCACATTTGGAATCACTATCTCATGAGTGCATGTAGCCTGAAAAGATTAATATGAGTAGTGACTTTTAAGAAATGGGGAATGCTGCATTTTTTGTATGCACTGTTTTCCAAGATTAATTAAACATACCTGAAAATAAAAATTTATTATAATGAGGGAAAAAAAAATAAACTGGAAGAGACAAAAAATCAGGGTTTTCCCCATGAACAAATCACATACGTTAAGAATACTTACGTACGGGTGAGCGCAGCAAACTTTGGGGAGCACCGAAAAATGAATGGGGCAAAGCTAATAATAAAATTGGGTATAAATTTCACATGTCTACAGTTTTTGGTTGATCTTGTTAAAACTATTATCAGATTAAAAAAGTTTTGACATTAAAAGTCATATTTTTTAAATAACCCTTTAAATTTTAATCTTCATTTTTTA
>NC_069483.1:19442133-19541596 GCF_026875155.1 Cherax quadricarinatus | reverse complement strand
ACACATTGCAGTATAATGTCACCAGCACGTTGAAATGCTGTGAGGGTTTTTTTCATAAAAAAGGGGTTTGCCTTTAAAGCCATTTGCACACATTTCCTTAATCTTTGAAGTAGGCAACTTCTTCAATTTCTCTATCCCCTCCTCCAGAGCAGTTTCCTCAGGTGTGGCCTCTTACTGTTGAAGATGATCTAGCAGCTCATCAGTGGTTAGTTCTTCATTGTCCTCCTCCACCAACTCTTCCACATCCTCCCCACTAACCTCACCAATATGAGCACTAGTTCCAGGCATTTTTTCCTGTTCACCTGGATGTTAGTCAACTGTTGTGGGTCGCATCCTGGGGGACAAGATTAAGGACCCCAATGGAAATAAGTTAGACAGTCCTCGATGATGCACTGACTTTCTTGGGTTATCCTGGGTGGCTAACCCTCTGGGGTTAATCGTTTCTCGGTAATTGTTTCACGTTAAGCCACACCAACAACACTCTCTCCACATCTTCGAGTAATACAGCTGATGGTGGTGCAGCAACAACAACAGCTGACTGTGGTGCAGCAACAGCTGACCATGGTGCAGCAGCAGCTGTGGTGCAGCAACATCTGACTGGTCCAATAACAGCTGACCGTGGTGCAGCAGCAGCTGACTGTGGTACGATAGTATTTAAAACCCATTTTACCACAGGGTTGGCACTAGAAGCTTTCTTTGGGCCCATGGTGGCTTATTTAGCAGTTACAAGCACTATAAATAATGGAATAATACAAAATGTATCAAATGTATGCATGCAACTGGCCACCCTGGCTTGTAAACAGTGACAGCACGGCAGGCGCTCAGGCTGGACATACAGGTTCGGGACGAGTCATGTTCAGAAACAGCTGATGGTGGTGCAACAGCAGCTGACCGTGGTGCAGCAGCAGCTGACTGATCCAGCAACAGCTGACTGATCCAGCAACAGCTGACATGGTCCAGCAACAGCTGACTGATCCAGCAACAGCTGACTGATCCAGCAATAGCTGACTGGTCCAGCAACAGCTGAATGTGGTGTAGCAGCAGCTGACTGATCCAGCAACAGCTGACTGGTCCAGCAACAGCTGACTGATCCAGCAACAGCTGACTGGTCCAGCAACAGCTGAACATGGTGCAGCAGCAGCTGACTGATCCAGCAACAGCTGACTGGCTCAGCAACAGCTGATCGTGTGTGCAGCAGCAGCTGACTGATCCAGCAACAGCTGACTGGTCCAGCAACAGCTGATCGTGGTGCAGCAGCAGCTGACTGATCCAGCAACAGCTGACTGGTCCAGCAACAGCTGACTGATCCAGCAACAGCTGACTGGTCCAGCAACAGCTGATCATGGTGCAGCAGCAGCTGACTGATCCAGCAACAGCTGACTGGTCCAGCAACAGCTGATCGTGGTGCAGCAGCAGCTGACTGATCCAGCAACAGCTGACTGGTCCAGCAACAGCTGATCGTGGTGCAGCAGCAGCTGACTGATCCAGCAACAGCTGACTGGTCCAGCAACAGCTGACCATGGTGCAGCAGCAGCTGACTGTGGTATGATAGTATTTCTCACCCTTTTTACCACAGGGTTAGCACTAGAAGCTTTCTTGGGGCCCATGGTCACTTATTTTTCAGGTGAAATCACTATAACAAGGCTGTAATAATACGAAATGTTCTGATTGTATGCTTGAATGTTACCGCGGAGGCTGGCTTGTAAACAATGCCCCTGGCAGAACAAGTGAGGCTGGCTCAGGCCGCATGCACGCGTCTCGGACGAATCGCGTTGAGCGAATTTTTTAACACTATGGGAGGCAAAATTTTAGCGATAAAATGTATCACTATGCGGATTTAACACTATGCGATGCCAACGTTATGTGGGGGTCCACTGTATTTGATTTGTCTGTGCTGCATGACCTATAAAGGCTTGGTTGCTCTATTTTGTGATTTTTTTTTTCTTTTAACACCTGGTGTCTCCCTCTGAGGTAGTGACCCAAAACAGAAGTAACACATTCACCATCACTGTCACTCTCATGCCAGACATATGCTGTCTTTACAGCTTGGATGCTCCTCCAAGCTGTAATACAGTGAAACCTCGGTTATCTGCTGCACTAGTTGTAAAACAAATCAGTTTTTGAACGAGGAATTTGAGAAAAGTACGTCCTGGTTTTCGTACATGCTCTTGTTGTCGAGGGACAACGCGCCCACGGTTGAAGAATTTAAAAAAAAAAAATCTTATGAAATGATAGAGAATCTTTTTCCTAGGGTAAAGAAGCCAAAAGTACGAAATTTGATGGAAAACTTGTGAAATTACACTATTGCAAAGCTAGCTGTCTTGGCAGTATTTACACATTGGCAATTTTGCCCACTTCGTGCCCTATTTTGGGCCAATTCCATTGTTTCAGTCTACCAAACTCATGGCTATTTCGCTAGAACTTTTAATTCTATCAATTGAGTACAAGAAACTGCCCATTTACCTATTTTAACTACCCAATAAAGTGATCTGAATTTACTAATTTGGCCAATTTCACACAAAATTCAAGAAAAGCCAATTTCAAAATAGGGTCTAGAATAAACAGTGCAGACATTCCTGGCACTAAAATAACATTTTATCTGTTCATTAATCACATCTCCAGGCCCCTCTTATATTACGCTTGCTTTTCATATTGAATTTTTATTCATACAAAAAATAGAAGATTTACTGTTATTCAGAGTACTGCCAGGAGCAAGAGGCTAGTAACCCTTTCTCCTGTATACATTGCTAAATTTAAAAAGAGGAACTTCAGGTTTTCTTTTTAGGTCACTCTGCCTCGGTGGGATATGGCCTGGTCGATGAAAAAAAAATTATAGTGGCTAGTAAAAAAAAAAAAGGCAGAAAAAATTTTGTTTAGCACTAAACCTTTGTGGGTCATACAGTTCTTGATTGGTGGAGGCTTGATCTTCCTTATGCTGAGCACCAGACAGATGCACTTACTATTTGTACTTACCTGTATGAAAAGAAAAGTCGGAAATTTTCATAGAACGGGAAAGACTGTTGTTTTTTGTGGATAAGAGAAGTAAATGAATGGAGATGTGCCTAGATTTGTTCTTTTGTAAAGTGGCAACAGTTGGAAGGAGCTTCTCCTTCCACCAATACCCTCAGTGACAGTGTTGGGTAACAAGCAAGGGTGTGATGGCAGCCAGCCTCAATGACAGTGTTGGGTAACAAGCAAAGGTGTGATAGCAGCCAGCTTCAGTGACAGTGTTGGGTAACGAGCAAGGGTGTGATGGCAGCCAGCCTCAGTGACAATGTTGAGTAACAAGCAAGGGTGTGATGGCAGCCAGCCTCAGTGACAGTGTTGGGTAACAAGCAAGGATGTGATGGCAGCCAGCCTCAGTGACAGTGTTGGGTAACAAGCAAGGATGTGATGGCAGCCAGCCTCAGTGACAGTGTTGGGTAACAAGCAAGGATGTGATAGCAGCCAGCTTCAGTGACAGTGTTGGGTAACAGCAAGGATGTGATGGCAGCCAGCCTCAGTGACAGTGTTGGGTAACAAGCAAGGGTGTGATAGGAGCCAGCCTCAGTGACAGTGTTGGGTAACAAGCAAGGATGTGATGGGAGCCAGCCTCAGTGACAGTGTTGGGTAACAAGCAAGGGTGTGTTGGCAGCCAGCCTCAATAACAGTGTTGGTTTGCCTTCACTACAGCTTGCTTGCTGAAACACTTGCTCACTTTATCAGTCACCCTTTTCCATTCTATTTTTCTTATAATATTTCAATCATGTTAAGATAATTTCACAGTGTACTTGTACTCTACTTGATGTACTGTATGTTAGGAAAGATCAGTTGAATGTGAAATGCATTAAATGTGCCTTAAACTTTGTTTTTTACCACATCTCCTATTCTGACCAAGTTAGAGTGACAAGGATACATTCCCTATTGCTTGTTCAGTAGCTGTTTTATCAACAGTTTATGGACATTACAATTGAAATGACCCTCTAAGCTGGAACATTCCCATGCAATCTTCAGAATGCAGACACTGTACTTTCTTCGTACCAGTCAGATTATGAAATGTAAGCACATATTGTAACCTTTGCAAAGAAATGTTTTTTTTTTCTAGTGTGTAACATCTTTCTGCAGGTCATTCTTTTTCATTAAAGGCAAGTGTAACATCAAGATTTAATGTTTTTCTTTATTTCCAGGGATCCAAAAGCTACCATTTGACTACAACAAGATGGATGAATATGAACGTCAGTTGTACCTTGCCAGAGATTATTACAATGTGACAGGACCTGCTGCAGCCAGGACAAGTAATATTAACGTGGAGGAAGTCATAGAGTTTCTTAAATCTGTCACTCCAGAAAACTGTCAGATGTTCCCTCCAGATGATCTAGTACTGCAAGGTGACATTGGTTTTGGCATGGAGAAGCAGTTTGAGAATGAAGCGAGGATGGCACTTCGTCTGGCTAACTTTTTGAGTGCTTTCCTGCAGGTGCGATAAGTTGCCTTGTAATTTTCTTACTTATGATTTAAAGGAGGGCCCTGCTTTACAGCGTTTCACCAATTTAGCAATTTTCAGTTATACCCATTCTTCATTTATTCAGACTTTCTACAATAATTATATTCACCACTCACTATAAGCTAAGTACAAAAATATTTTAAGGCCAGTAATGTGTGTACTGTATGTGCATTTTTTTAGGCCTTTGTCTATTGCTCTCTTAATATACTATGTTAGTGTAAACATGTTATCAGGCTTTTATGTGCATTTGAAAGTAAAAAAGGCTATGTTTCACTTTACAGCACTTTTCGCTTTCCAGCAGCAGTTCAGAACCTAACCTGCTGTATAAGAGGGGCCCTCCTGTATGTACCTCTAAAGAATTTAGTTCAGCTCATCTTTTTATTTTATGCTTAAGCCTTTTTCCACCAAGGCAGGGTGACCCAAAAAAAAAAAAAAAAAAGTGGATGTGTTTTTCTTTTTACATTTAGTAATTTATACATAAGGGGTTACTAGCCCCTAACACCACGCATAGCTTATGGAGGAAGAATTCTCCACTTCCCCATGGAGAATCTTTATGGTATATGTTATAAAAACATGATGCTGCAGTGTATTGGAAAACATTTTTGTACAATCCTTAATGCATATAAATATGAAGTTCACTTCCTACCAGCTAACAATAAAACAAGCTTCAAATCTGTTTCCACCTTCCCTGTTTCATTGACACATGTATCGAATGTGTCTGTGGATTAGTGTTCCAGTTCTTGTCTCTTCCCTGTGGTTCTTCTGGTGATGGATATGATAGCATTCAAACCATACCACGGGTAGGGGTAGAACCCATGGTAAGTCTCGTAAAACCCTAGACCGACGTGTTAGCCACTGGGCCAGCTGGCTACAATAAGATTCATCCAACTATGCATATTTATACACCATAGGAAGGTTGGCATGGGCATCACTGTGACCACAAAATGCAAGTTTTTACAGACAAATCTCCTGCCAGCATGTCCATGAAGAACTAGCTCATGTCCCCTCAAAGCCGTCATCATGACTCACAAAATTGTAATGACATGATTGCAAACAAACCACTCAATGGGCAGGGATAGAACCCTCCCAGTGGCTAACACGTCGGTCTGGAGTTTTATGAGACTGACCATAGGTTCTATCCCTGCCCATGGTATAGTTTGCAATCGTGTCATTACGATTTTGTGAGTTATGATAGCATTCATTTATGAGTTGCACATACATTGCAGTCTCATTGCACCATGAAGGCGACAAATTCATCTTTCTTCACAGCCCACCTTTCTGCCAATAGTTGCTTATATCTCGCCCTTACTTCCTCCTCCCTTAGTTTATAAACTTTCACCTCCCTCTCTCTTGCTATTGCCATTTTCCTTTTGTCCCATCTGCCTCTTACTCTAACTATGGCTATAGGTAAATAATGATCAAGATATCCATTGCTTCTCTGTAAACATGTACACCCTGAAGCCTACCTATCAACCTTTTATCCATCATTACATGCTATATCATACCTTGTATACTTATTTATCCTCTTTTTCATAAAATATATATTACTTATTACTAAATCTCTTTATACACATAATTAAAGGCTCCCCATTTTCATTTACCTCTGGCACCCCAAATTTACCTTCTACTCCCTCCACAAAATTTTTACCCACTTTAGCATTGAGATCCCCAACCACAAGTACTCTCTCACTTGGTTCTAAACTTCCCATGCACTCACTCAACATTTCCCAAAATCTCTCTCTCTCTACACTTCTCTCTTCTCCATGTGCATACACACTTATTATAACCCACTTTTCACATCCAACCTTTATTTTACTCCACATAATCCTTGAATTTGCATGTTTATATTCCCTCTTTTCCTTCCATAACTTATCCTTCAACATTATTGCTACTCCTTCCTTAGCTCTAACTATTAGAACCCCTGACCTAATCGCATTTATTTCTTCCTACTGAAACTCTTCTACCTCCTTCAGCTTTGTTTCACTTAGAGCCAGGACATCCAGATGCTTTTCATTCATAACATCCACAATCATCTCTTTATTATCACTAGCACTACATCCATGCGCATTCAAACATCCCACTTCGACGATTTTATTCTTCATTTTCTTTTTAGTAAATTATATGGGAAAGGGGGTTACTAGCCCATTGCTCCCAGCATTTTAGTTGATTTTAACGACATGCATGGCTTACGGAGGAAAGATTCTTATTCCACTTCTCCATGGATATGAAAGGAAATGTAATAACAAGAACTATTAAGATAAAATCAAAGAAAACTCAGATGTGTGTGTATACATAAACGTGTACATGCATGTGTATTGTGACCAAAGTGTAAGTAGAAGTAGCAAGATGTACCTGAAATTTTGCATGTTTATGAGACAAAAAAGACACCAGCAATCCTACCATCATGTAAAACAAATACAGGCTTCCGCTTTACACTCGCTTGGCAGTACGGTAGTACCTCCCTGGGAGGTTGCTGTCTACCATCTACCTGGAGTATACCTGGAGAGGGTTCTTGGGGTCAATACCCACACGGCCTGGTCTGTGACCAGGCCTCATGATGGATCAGGGCCTGATCAACCAGGCTGTTACTGTTGGCCATACTCAAACTGACATACAAGCCACAGCCCGGCTGGTCAGGTACTGACTTTAGGTGCTTGTCCAGTGCCTGTTTGAAGACAGCCAGGGGTCTATTAGTAATTCCCCTTATGTATGCTGGGAGGCAGTTGAACAGTCTTGGGCCCCTGACACTTACTGTGTTGCCTCTTATTGTGCTAGTGGCACTTCTGTTTTTCATTGGGGGGATGTTGCATCGTCTGCTGAGTCTGTATATTAGACCCTGTATATTTGCAAAGGAGAATGTCATCAGATTGGTGGTATTGGGGGGATGGTCTTTTTTTTTTTTTTTCCTAAAGAAGATATAAAAAAAAATCCTATTTTTATGTTCAATACTTAAATCTTGCAAGCGTGCATGAGTGTGTTAGATAGGAGTGAATGGAGACAAATGGTACTTGGGACCTGATGATCTGTTGGAGTGTGAGCAGGGTAATATTTAGTGAAGGGATTCAGGGAAACCGGTTATTTTCATATAGTCGGACTTGAGTCCTGGAAATGGGAAGTACAATGCCTGCACTTTAAAGGAAGGGCTTGGGATATTGGCAGTTTGGAGGGATATGTTGTGTATCTTTATATGTGTATGCTTCTAAACTGTTGTATTCTGAGCACCTCTGCAAAAACAGTGATAATGTGCGAGTGTGGTGAAAGTGTTGAATGATGATGAAAGTATTTTCTTTTTGGGGATTTTCTTTCTTTTTTGGGTCACCCTGCCTTGGTGGGAGACGGCCGACTTGTTGAAAAAAAAAAAAAAAAAAAACTTAAATCTTAAAACCTTAAGCTATGCAATGTCAGCTATAACAATCTGGCTGATGCACTTATTATTTTTTATCAAGTTTTCTTACTTTACAGCTTGTGAACCACAATGAAATCTTCTCTGGGGTTCGTGTTATTGACAAACCTCTGTCAGAAGACCAGATGATGGGGGAAGTGCTCTCTATCATCCTGGGCAACAGCAGGGTAACTACTGCTATTTTATTTCTCACTTAGATTTTTACACTATATTTTCATTCAGAATATTAATTTTGGAGTAGTTTCCTGTATAGAGTTTAAATTTGAATTCTAGTTTAATGTTCATAATATAGATCTTGGGAAAAGTAGCCTCATGGTGGGTTTTCTTTGGAGTCTACTACTATTTTCTGCATTTATAATAAAATATTGTAGGGGCAGGATAGCCTCTTGTATTGTGATGGCAACTTTGTTTATGGGTGATAATTTTAGAATGATTCTTTGTTGCAAGCACTTCAAAATGAAGTACAGGTCCTCCATCACAAATCCGGCATCATTGGGACCTGTAGTGTGCTGGATTACTGAGTTTGCCGGATTACTGAGTTTGCCGGGTTACTGAGTTTGCCGGATTACTGAGTTTGCCGGGTTACTGAGTTTGCCAGATTACTGAGTTTGCCGGATTACTGAGTTTGCCGGATTACTGAGTTTGCTGGATTACAGAGTGGTTAGGTTAGAATACACTTAATAAAAATTAGCCAATTTGACTTGCACAGTTCATTGAACATCAGCAAAAATCAAACATTTATGCTACTTTGAGCTCAATTTCAAGGTACTTTTGGTCATGAAAGCAATCAAAATCATGTCTATTTCTGTAATATATCTTCCATTATATCAAATGAGTCCAGAAAAATGAGAATACAACCATAAAAACCATACGAAAATATACTGCAAAGAGGCGGCTAATGGCTGAGAAGTGAACTCCCTTATTTATCATCAGTCTTTTTTATTTTTGTTGTACGTTAAGAAGCATCTTTCCATCATACATTGCCCAAGTTTCAATAAGATAGCCCAACAAACAACCGAGAAAAAAAAATATTTACCAAAAATCATATATGGCAAGCCTAAGCCAGGTACTGGAAATAAGTCACTTTGACTTTTCTGGGTTATCCTAGGTTCTCTATACATACACTGCTATGTATGATAATCTATGTAACTGTATTTGTGTATACCTGAATAAACTTATTTACTTCTAGTCTGTCAACTGAGTACAGGAAACTGCCCATTCACTTATTTCAACTACCCAATAAAGCGGTCAAATTGGCAATTTGGCCGAATTCACACAAATTTCAACAGATGCCAATTTCAAAATAGGGTCCAGAATAAACAATGCAGACATTCCTGGCACTAAAATAACATTTTCTCTGTTCATTAGTCACGGCTACAGGCCCCTCTTATATTACTCATGCTCTCCATTTGGAATTTTTATTCACAAAAAAATAGAAAATTTAATGTTATGAAGACTGCTGCATTATTGTAATAATTGTGTAAATAATGTCAACCCATTCTTGACTCCGTATTGGAATTTGGACTGGCAGGCAGACAGGTATTGGACAGTGACGTCATTTGTTTACTCTTGAGATTCGCTAAAGAATAGAACATTTTCGCTACTGTGAGCGCAATTTCAAGGTACTTTTCGTCATGAAAGCAATCAAAATCATATCTATTTCTGTAATATATTGTTCATTCTGTCAAATGAGACCGAAAAAATGAGAATATAACCATAAAAAACATACAAAAATATACCGCTAAGCGGCCGCTAATGGCTGAGAAGTGAACTCCGCTATTTATTGTCTGATTTCTTTAATTTTTGGTGTACGTTAAGAATTATCTTTCCATCATATATTGCCTAAGTTTGAATAGGATAACCCAACAAACAACTGAGAAAATAATATAATAATAATAATAATATTAATAATATAATATATAATAATATAATATTATATAATAATAATAATATTAATAATAATAATAATAATAATAATAATTAATATGTATTAATTCAAGGATTATGTGGAGTAAAATAAAGATTGGATGTGAAAAGTGGGTTATAATAAGCGTGTATGCACCTGGAGAAGAGAGAAGTGTAGAGGAGTGAGAGATTTTGGGAAATGTTGAGCGAATGTGTGGGGAGTTTTGAATCAAGTGTGAGAGTAATGGTGGTTGGGGATTTCAATGCTAAAGTGGGTAAAAATGTTATGGAGGGAGTAGTAGGTAAATTTGGGGTGCCAGGGGTAAATGTAATGGGGAGCCTTTAATTGAGCTATGTGTAGAAAGAGATTTGGTAATAAGTAATACATACTTTATGAAAAAGAGGATAAATAAATATACAAGGTATGATGTAGCACGTAATGAAAGTAGTTTATTAGATTTGTATTGGTGGATAAAAGGTTGATGGGTAGGCTCCAGGATGTACATGTTTATAGAGGGGCAACTGATATATCAGATCATTATTTAGTTGTAGCTACAGTTAGAGTAAGAGGTAGATGGGGAAAAGAGGAAGGTGGCAACAACAAGTAAGAGGGAGGTGAAAGTGTATAAACTAAGGGAGGAGGAAGTTCGGGTGAGATATAAGCGACTATTGGCAGAAAGGTGGGCTAGTGCAAAGATGAGTAGTGGGGGGGTTGAAGAGGGTTGGAATAGTTTTAAAAATGCAGTATTAGAATGTGGGGCAGAAGTTTGTGGTTATAGGAGGGTGGGGGCAGGAGGAAAGAGGAGTGATTGGTGGAATGATGAAGTAAAGGGTGTGATAAAAGAGAAAAGGTAGCTTATGAGAGGTTTTTACAAAGCAGAAGTGTTATAAGAAGAGCAGAGTATATGGAGAGTAAAAGAAAGGTAAAGAGAGTGGTGAGAGAGTGCAAAAGGAGAGCAGATGATAGAGTGGGAGAGGCACTTCAAGAAATTTGAATGAAAATAAGAAAAAATTTTGGAGTGAGTTAAACAAGTTAAGAAAGCCTAGGGAAAGTATGGATTTGTCAGTTAAAAACAGAGTAGGGGAGTTAGTAGATGGGGAGATGGAGGTATTAGGTAGATGGCGAGAATATTTTGAGGAACTTTTAAATGTTAAGGAAGAAACAGAGGCAGTAATTTCATGCACTGGTCAGGGAGGTATACCATCTTTTAGGAGTGAAGAAGAGCAGAATGTAAGTGTGGGGGAGGTACGTGGGGCTTTACGTAAAATGAAAGGGGGTAAAGCAGCTGGAACTGATGGGATCATGACAGAAATGTTAAAAGCAGGGGGGGATATAATGTTGGAGTGGTTGGTACTTTTGTTTAATAAATGTATGAAAGAGGGGAAGGTACCTAGGGATTGGCAGAGAGCATGTATAGTCCCTTTATATAAAGGGAAAGGGGACAAAAGAGACTGTAAAATTTATAGAGGAATAAGTTTACTGAGTATACCAGGAAAAGTGTACGTAGGGTTATAATTGAAAGAATTAGAGGTAAGACAGAATGTAGGATTGCGGATGAGCAAGGAGGTTTCAGAGTGGGTAGGGGATGTGTAGATCAAGTGTTTACATTGAAGCATATATGTGAACAGTATTTAGATAAAGGTAGGGAAGTTTTTATTGCATTTATGGATTTAGAAAAGGCATATGATAGAGTGGATAGAGGAGCAATGTGGCAGATGTTGCAAGTATATGGAATAGGTGGTAAGTTACTAAATGCTGTAAAGAGTTTTTATGAGGATAGTGAGGCTCAGGTTAGGGTGTGTAGAAGAGAGGGAGACTACTTCCCGGTAAAAGTAGGTCTTAGACAGGGATGTGTAATGTCACCATGGTTGTTTAATATATTTATAGATGAGGTTGTAAAGGAAGTAAATGCTAGGGTGTTCGGGAGAGGGGTGGGATTAAATTTTGGGGAATAAATTCAAAATGGGAATTGACAGTTACTTTTTGCTGATGATACTGTGCTTATGGGAGATTCTAAAGAAAAATTGCAAAGGTTAGTGGATGAGTTTGGGAATGTGTGTAAAGGTAGAAAGTTGAAAGTGAACATAGAAAAGAGTAAGGTGATGAGGGTGTCAAATGATTTAGATAAAGAAAAATTGGATATCAAATTGGGGAGGAGGAGTATGGAAGAAGTGAATGTTTTCAGATACTTGGGAGTTGACGTGTCGGCGGATGGATTTATGAAGGATGAGGTTAATCATAGAATTGATGAGGGAAAAAAAGTGAAGGGAATGTATGAAAGTATAGCAGTACCAACACACTTATATATGGGTGTGAAACTTGGGTGGTAAATGCAGCAGCAAGGAGAAGGTTGGAGGCAGTGGAGATGTCCCGTTTAAGGCAAGTGTGGTGTAAATATTATCAGAAAATTCGGAGTGTGGAAATTAGGAAAAGGTGTGTTGGAGTGTGAGCAGGGTAATATTTAGTGAAGGGATTCAGGGAAACCGGTTATTTTCATATAGTCGGACTTGAGTCCTGGAAATGGGAAGTACAATGCCTGCACTTTAAAGGAGGGGTTTGGGATATTGGCAGTTTGGAGGGATATGTTGTGTATCTTTATACGTATATGCTTCTAAACTGTTGTATTCTGAGCACCTCTGCAAAAGCAGTGATAATGTGTGAGTGTGGTGAAAGCGTTGAATGATGATGAAAGTATTTTCTTTTTGGGGATTTTCTTTCTTTTTTTGGGTCACCCTGCCTTGGTGGGAGACGACCGACTTGTTGAAAAAAAAAAAAAAAAAAAAAAAGTGTGGAGTTAATAAAAGTATTAGTCAGAGGGCAGAAGAGGGGTTGTTGAGGTGGTTTGGTCATTTAGAGAGAATGGATCAAAGTAGAATGACATGGAAAGCATATAAATCTATAGGGGAAGGAAGGCGGGGTAGGGGTCATCCTCAAAAGGGTTGGAGAGAGGGGGTAAAGGAGGTTTTGTGGGCAAGGGGCTTGGACTTCTAGCAAGCGTGCGTGAGCGTGTTAGATAGGAGTGAATGGAGACGAATGGTACTTGGGACATGACGATCTGTTGGAGTGTGAGCAGGGTAATATTTAGTGAAGGGATTCAGGGAAACCGGTTATTTTCATATAGTCGGACTTGAGTCCTGGAAATGGGAAGTACAATGCCTGCACTTTAAAGGAGGGGTTTGGGATATTGGCAGTTTGGAGGGATATGTTGTGTATATTTATATGTGTATGCTTCTAAACTGTTGTATTCTGAGCACCTCTGCAAAAACAGTGATAATGTGCGAGTGTGGTGAAAGTGTTGAATGATGAAAGTATTTTCTTTTTGGGGATTTTCTTTCTTTTTTGGGTCACCCTGCCTCGGTGGGAGATGGCCGACTTGTTAAAAAGAAAAATAATAATAATATCTTTATTTACTACACATACATGTACAAGGTATACAGGCCTAGCTGACATCAGTGACATACTACTGTATAGAAAGCCGCTTGTTATGCTGAGTATTTCAAGAAAATTAGGTCAGTGTCCCAGGATAACACCCACACTAGTCAACTAACACCCAGGTACCCATTTACTGATGGGTAAACATAGACAACAGGTGTAAAGAAACATGCCTAATGTTTCTACCCTGGCTGGGAATCGAATATTTACCAAAAATCATATATGGCTAACCCAAGCCAGGTACTAAAAATAAGCCACTTTGACTTTTTTTGGGTTATCCTATGTTCTCTACACATATGCTGCTATGTGTGATAATCTATATAGAGAAAATAACTTTTTTGTTTCAGATTTATGGTGGAGTATGTGTGTATATCACAGTTAGTCCTGTGCTATACTCCATTTTCTCTAATATAAGCCACCAAGACGGGGATAGGAGAATGGTATTTGTATACCATATCCTCTTCATACCTCCGTTGAACTGCTCTGTATTATGCCAAATATTATTTATGCTGGAGTATTTAACATGTTTTATGTCATTTATATTGTTTATTATGTCATATTAGATCAATTGTGATAGGCAAATAAGCTGTAGTGTTGATATTAGCATAATAATAAAGCATATTCTCCTGCTTCATGAGACTTAGTTCATGACAACTGACAGTGACTTCCAAGCCACCTTATCTTTAATGGATAATGTACTGTGTAGGTGCTTTAGATAATGAGAAGCATTTCTTTTATTCATAGGAACCATGGTTTGGGCTAAAAGTAAGCAGGTTAAAACAATAAATGGAGAAAAGGAAATTGGGATGACTTATGCAGCAAGTAGTGCTACAAAACAGTACCAGCAGGTTGGTGTGGCGACCCTGGAAATTTGAAATTATGCTAGCCAAAATTAGTGCCGAATAACTGAAGGAACCGAATCACTGATTGCCGGATTTGTGATGGCGGACCCGTTCATGTAATGTATGCATTTAGTGAAATGCAGTAATTAAACACTTTGCCATACTGTCACTTCAGGGCACTTAAGGGACATGGGAAGTGGTTTATCATGGCCATTTCTGTTTAGTATCATTGTCTATATGACAGTCAAAGAGGGTGAACTGTACTAGGTGCTTGGAAATGTACTAAAAAATGCTGATTAAACACTGATGGCTGCCTCCCTGATTTTCTGCTCAGGGAGAATGAGTAGTAGCAAGTACAGTGGACCCTCAACTAACATCGGCATCAAGTAATGGCAGATTCATCTAACAGCGCTCTTTGGCATAAAAAAAAATGGCTCTACCAACGGCAAAAATCTCGTCTAATGACGTTCGTCCCGAACTTGTTCATGGGGCCTGAGCGGGCCCAGCCACTCCAAGACTCCATGTACAGCCAGTGTTTACAAGCCATTTCGGTCAATTCCAAGTGTACCTGTGATATATTTTGTATTATTCCAGTGTTTTTAGTGCTTGTAACTGCTAAATAAGCCACCATGGGCCCAAAGAAAGTTTCTAGTGCCAGCCCTGTGATAAAGAAGGAAAGAAACAATAAAATTCAAGAAAAAACTTGTAGCAAAGTGGAGGAGGAAGAGAGATGGGAGAATGTGCCTTCTGCAGTGATTCATTGATTCTACGATATGTACGATACTAAAGCAGCAGGTATTGATAAAGGCTATAGTTCCAGCCAGTGATAAAGTGTAGAATTAACAGTGTAGCAAGTAAGTTAAGCGAGTAAGCGATAGAAAAACGACACCAATGTTGTTGGATGTGAGTACATCTGCTGAACATATGCCGGCCTGCTATCTTCCACTACCCTAAACCTCTGCCAGCATCTCCTCCATCAAACTAACTAATTAAACTAATATCTCCAAGGTAAGTGTAAATATAAAAGTCTTCTTTCTTTCAACACACCGGCCGTATCCCACCGAGGCGGGGTGGCCCAAAAGGAAAAATGAAAGTTTCTCCTTTTATATGCGGTAATATATACAGGAAAAGGGGTTACTAGCCCCTTGCTCCCGGCATTTTAGTTGCCTCTTACGACACGCATGGCTTACGGAGGCAGAATTAAAGATAAAAAGTGTAAGCATAAAAGTAAATGTATTAAGTATAAATATAAAAGGGCCCCAATGGAAATACGTAAGTCACTCTGACTTTTTTGGGTCATCCTAGGTACTTTACACATATGCTGCTATGTATGATAATCTATGTAACTGTATTTGTGTATCCCTGAACAAACTTACTTATTTATAAATTAAAATGTAATATTTCTTATTTATGAATTACATACATTGTTTAAGTGTGATGGTGGTGCTGTCAAAATCCTCCACCGCCTCCAGCACGGCTTCTCTCAGTGGCGGCCCTTAACCCTTTGGGGGTTTTGGACGTACTAGTACATCTTACGACCCAGGATTTTTGACGTACTAGTACGCCTAAATTCTAGTGCCCTCAAATCTAGTGAGAGAAAGCTGGTAGGCCTACATATGAAAGAATGGGTCTATGTGGTCAGTGTGCGCAGTATAAAAAAAATCCTGCAGCACATAGTGCATAATGAGAAAAAAAAACTTTCACCCTGTTTTTGGATTAAAACAGCGACTTTGCACTGTGTTTTCGTATGGTATTTATTGTTGTATTCTAGTTTTCTTGGTCTCATTTTATAGAATGGAAGACATATTACAGAAATTGAGATGATTTTGACTGGTTTTACAATGAAAAGTACCTTGAAATTGAGCTCAAAGTAGCAGAAGTGTTCGATTTTTTACTGAACTTAAAAAGTAAACAAATCATGCTAAGCGTCCAATACACATCAACTGGTGAGTCTAATATTCTTTCACAAGTGCGCTGATATTATTTATACCATTTCTACACCAATGCAGTAGTCTGCATAACAGTAAATCTTATTTTTTTTATAAGAATAAAAATTCAAAGTGGAAAGCCAAAGAAATATAAGAGGGGCCTGGGGATGTGACTAACGAACAGAGAACTTGTTATTTTAGTGCCAGGAATGTCTTTCCTGTTTATTCTGGACCCTATTCGGAAATTGGCATCTTTTGAAATTTGTGTGAAATTGGCAAAATTGCTAAATTCTGACCACTGTATTGGATAGTTGAAATCGGTAAATGGGCAGTTTCTTGTACTCATTCGATAGAAAAAATGGAGTTCTAGCGAAATAGTTATGATTTTTGTCGACTAGTACACTGAAATTGGCCGAAAATAGGGCTCAAAGTGGGCAAAATCGCCGATGCGTAAACATCGTCGAGACTGCTAACTTTGCAAGAGCATAATTCCGTAAGTTTTCCATCAAATTTCATACTTTTGGTGCCATTATGATCGGGAAAAGATTCTCTATCTTTTCATGAGAAAAAATATTTTTTTATTTTTTTTAAATTTGGCCGACCATGAGAACAAGTCTGAGAGGACCTCTCGACCCCCAAAGGGTTAAACCCGACAACACTTACACCATTTATTCCTCTCATACATTATGACATATTTTATTCATTCTAGAGTATATATCATGTTTCTCTGTTATTAATATTGTTTATAATGTCATATAGATGAATTGTGATAGATAAATAAGCCGTAGAGATGATGTTAGCATCATATTGAAGCATAATAAACTTGTCTTCCTCTTGCCTCCTACACGTCTGTTATACTCCAACAAGTCGAGTCAGTAAAGATAAGTCAGAAAAAGGTAAGTGTAATGTTAAATGTTCATTTATCCATTTTATTTGTGCTTTATATTTATTTTTCATTGTTTCCTGTATGTATGTTTATATTTAATCTTTAAAAATATATTTTTTGTTAATACTTTTAGCTGTCTGAAACGGATTAATTGGATTTCAATTATTTCTTGTGGGGAAAATTAATTTGACTAATGGCTAGCTCTCTGGAATGGATTAATGCCTTTGGGGGACAGAGTGGCAGATTGCTGCTATGCAATGTGTCCTTGAACAGGAAGATCTTTAACAGGTAATATTATTCAACGTCAGTGTTAGTGGTGTATTAGACTGGGAGAGCAGAAGCATGGTTCACTAGCAGAGGACTGTCTTGAAGGGAAACATGGCAGAGCTAAGGTAGCTCTAGTTTTGGGGTCTGGGTCTTGATGGCACTAGCATAGACTAACGCCATCTCCTGTCATAAGGCCTCCAGAATGCCAACAATAATAATGCCAAGCTCATCAGGGCTGAATTTGGCATAATTGATATAGCCCCACTTATTTTGGAAATACATGAAGAGCTCTACTTGAGGCTCACTAGTTACCCCAAATGTGACACAGATGACAGCATCATCTCCATATGCGACCTAGACATCCTTCTTACTCAAGAGCATTGTCAGGAAAGGTGCAGGCATCCATGTTCACTTCAGTGTTGGAGGTGGTTGTATCAGACAAGTCCCTGCATGAAGGACTTCAAGTGTCAGTCTCTAGTACATTGAGAGAGGTTGCATTGCTTATTGTGCCAAGGCTGATCTTGGGGATAAAAAGCAGTTGCTCCATGTCCTCACACCTGACCAAGATGGTAATACAGTTCACGTGTTAGCAGCGACAGCAGCAGCAGCAGGAATAGTAGTAGTAGAAGGAGTAGTAGTAGTAGTAATAGTAGGAGTAGTAGTAATAGTAGTAGTAGGAGTAGTAGTAGTAATAGTAGGAAGAGGAGTAGTAGTAGTAGTAGTAGTACTAGTAGTAGTAGTACTAGTAGTAGTAGTACTAGTAGTAGTAGTAGTACTAGTGTAGTAGTAGTAGTAGAGGTGGCAATAAGGTGGTGGTATTGAGAAAAAGGGCAGTGTGTGGAGTGTTAATGTGATGGATGGTGGTAGTAGTCTTTAGGAATAAGAGAACAGAAGAGCACTGCATGAAAGCTAATGGTCCGTGAGGGTAGGACAAAGTCCCTGTGGCTCAGAGCCCACCTGGGCAGAAGACAGGAAAAGCAATGAAAATATAGGGAAGGTGAAGAGGTAGGAAATGGAGGAGATAGAGATCAGGTCAAGTCACAAGTGTACTAAGTTTGGAGCATTTGACAATGTAAGGAGAAAGGAAAGCATCTACAGAGACAAAGCCATGACTAAGATTCATATTGGGAATATTGTGTATAAGAGGTGTTGGCAAGAGGTGTGGGATTAAGAGAGAGAGAATCTAACACAAAATGGGAGTTGTCAGTTACTTTTTGCTGATGTCACTGTGCTTTTGGGAGATTCTGAAGAGAAGTTGCAGAGCTTAGTAAATGAGTTTGGAAGGGTATGTAAAAGAAGGAAATTAAACATGAACATAAGAGAGAGCAGGATGATGAAGATAAAAAATTTAGGTAATGAAATATTGGATAACAGATTGGAGGGAGGGAGCATGGAGGAAGTGAATGTATTCAGATGTTGGGAGTGGACTTGTCGATAGATGGGTCTGTGAAAGACGAGGTGAATCATAGAATTGATGAGGGTAAAAGGTTAGTGTTGTACTGAGGAGTCAGTGGAGACAACGAATGTTATCTTTGGAAGCAAAGAGGGGACTGTATGAGAGTACAGTGATACCAGCACTCTTATATAGGTGTGAAGCATGGGTGGTAAATGTTGCAACAAGGAGAAGGCTGGAGGCAGTGAAGATGATGTGTCTGAGGGTAGTATGCGATGTAAATATAATGCAGAGAATCCGTAGCTTGGAGATTAGGAGGAGGTGTGGGGTTTCTAAAAGTATTATCCAGAGGGCAGAGGAAGGTTTGTTAAGGTGGTTTGGACATTTAGAAAGGATGAAACAAAATAAGAATGACTTGGAGGGCATATAAATCTGTAGTGGAAGGAAGGCGGGGTATGGGTTGTTCTAGTAGAGGTTGGAGGGAGGGGGTAGATGAGATTTTGTGTGCGACTGGCTTGGGCATCCAGCAAGCATGTGTGAGGGTGTTAGGAGTGAGTGGAGACAAATGATTTTTATGACTTGATGTGTTGTTGAAATGTGAGCAAAGTAACATTTATGAAGGGATTCAGGGAAACCAGTTAGCTGGCCTTGAGTCCTGGAGGTGGGAAGCACAGTGCCTGCACCCTGAAGGAGGGGTGTTGATATGTTGCCGTGTTTTTAACTGTGGTGTAGGCACACCTCTGGCAAGACAGTGATGAAGTGAATGATGATGAAAGTGTTTCTGCTTTTTCGGGTCACCCCTACCTTGGTGAGAAACGGCTAATATGTTAAAAAAAAAAAAAAAAAAGAGCTTCAACAAGATGGTATTCATGAAGGCTAGCCTTTGCAGGATGGGAGCGGCATACTTGAGTGTCCAAAGTAATACCCTGCTCTGGTAGGCTTGTTGATAATGCAAAAAGTTATGGTGGCCTTGCAAACCAAAATGGGTAATTAGGATTTCCCCAAGGCTTTGGCTGCTTAATTTTGCTTTCGGGGTTTGTATGATGGACATTTTTTTGTCTGGACCCCTGCTTCTGGGTCTTAAGGTTGGGTTATTATGGGCGAATTTGTTACATGACGTTGCAAAAATATTAAATTACAAAAGGGCGGGGCCACAAACAAAGGAAATGTTGAAGCCCCCTGTGTGTGTAAAAGTCATGAGGACTTGGTGGTTGGTTCCTCGAGGATGTGTTGTGTATACCACAAAAAGCACACCCCAGGGAACCTTGTAAAATTCAACTAATTTTAAATAATAATGTCCCTAGAATTGCTCTGTTGCCCATCCGAAAAACCTGCACGTAGGAAAATAAAACTCGGGTGACATCCAGCTGAGTGGTTTAACTAGTGACAGAATTCATGAGGAAAGGGACCCAGTATATTAAAAGAGGGAGGCAGGGCCCGGATAAAAAGGGAGCATGAATCTTCCCATGAAAGTGGCTTTGATTTAAGATACCTTTGTTTGATGGCTGCCCAGGATTTTTCCCAGATTTAAAACCTCTTTAGAACCTCTGTGTTGTGAAAAGGTCTATGGGAGAAGGATTCCCTTATCCATCCCTTAGGATTACAGCAAGTCAGGGAAAATTTTCCCCCCATAAAAAACCTTGAACTTGTGTTTTTATTATTTCCCAGGACAGATTAAGGTGCCCTAAAATGCAAGGGTGACCTGTTTTTTGGTTGTGGTTTCAGAAGGGGCTGGTTACTTTAAAAACAAACATGTATATGTCTTTCTACATATTGGATTTTTAAAATTTTTTTTTTTTTAAGCAGAAACCACCATTGTAAAAAACTAACCTTTTATTTTTTAAAACTCCCCAGGAGGTGTAAAGGATAAAAAAAACATTACGTAAAATGCGTAAAACCACAAGTGCAAAAAAAATGAATTAACGGACAAAAGGCAGCAGGTTCCCACCACGCAGGGAATAAATATTTAAATTTTGCCTTTCATATAGTTAAAAAAAGCTCATAAAAAATTTAATTTTTTTTTTATTATTTTTTTTTTTTTACCACAGGGGGATTCCCACCAAGGGGGGGGCCCGAAAAAGAAAAAATTTTTCCTATTCACTCCTCACTTCTTGCCCGAAGGGTGCTTTACATACAGTTTTTTAAAATGCAAAAATTAAAACCCCCCCTTCAGAGTGCAGCACTGATTCCCTCTCCCGGACCAAGTCCCCGGCCTGCCAGTTTTCCTGAACCCCTTATAAAGTTACTTTTCTCACACTCAACAGACGTCAAATATTAACCCTTTTATGTCGCACTCCAATCCTGAGGTGTTCCCGGTGTCGCAAAATTTCAAAAAAAAAAAAAATTATTTTTTCTTATGAAATGATAAGAGAATCTTTTCCCGATTGTAATGACACCAAAAAAAAAACGAAATTTGATGGAAAACTGACGGAATTATGCTCTCGCGAAGTTAGCGACCTCGGCGCTGTTTACAAATCGGCGATATCGCCCACTTTGAGCCCTATTTTCAGCTAATTCCATTATTCCAGTCGCCCAAACTCATAGCTATTTCTTTAGAACTCCATTTTTTTCTATCGATTGAGTACAAAAAACTGCCCATTTACCGATTTCAACTACCTAATAATGTGGTCAGAAATTTGCAATTTGGCCAATTTCACGAAAACTAAAAAATAATTTCAAAATAAGGTCCAGAATGAACAATGCAGACATTCCTGGCTCTAAAATAACTTTTTTTGCTCATCATTCATGTCTCCAGGCCCCTCTAATATTACTCTTGCTTTCTATTTTGAATTTTTATTCAAACAAAAAATAGAAGACTTACTATTATGCAGACTACTGCAATACTGTAAAATTGTATAAATAACATCAACCCATTCATGACTGCATATTAGAATGGCTAGTTGGACATTTATTGGACAATGACATCATTTGTTTACTTTTGAACATTGGCAAAAATCAAACATTTCCCCAACTTTGAGCTCCATTTCTAGGTTCTTTTTATAGTAAAATCAATCAAAATCCCTCTATTTCTATATATGTTTTTCCATTCTATAAAATGAGACCAAGAAAACGAGAATACAACCATAAATACTATACGAAAATAGACCACAAAGTCGGCATTTTAATTAAAAAAAAAGGTTGGAGTTTTTTTTTCTCATTATGCACTGTGTGCTCCAGGATTTTTTTTATATGGTGCACACTGACCACACAGACCCATTCTCTCACATGTGGGCCTACCAGCATTCTCCTGCTTGATTTGAAGCCGCTAGAATTTGAGTATATATACGTCAAACACGGTACCTCGTAAGACGAATATATACGGCCGCGACAGTCAAAGGGTTAAAAACCATTTGTCTCCATTCACTCCGATCAAACACGCTCACGCATGCCTGCTGGAAGTCCAAGCCTCTCACACACAAAACCTCCTTTACCCCCTCCCTCCAACCTTTCCTAGGCCGACCCCTACCCCGCCTTCCTTCCACTACAGACTGATACACTCTTGAAGTCACTCTGTTTCGCTCCATTCTCTCTACATGTCCGAACCACCTCAACAACCCTTCCTCAGCCCTCTGGACAACAGTTTTGGTAATCCCGCACCTCCTCCTAACTTCCAAACTACGAATTCTCTGCATTATATTCACACCACAATTGCCCTCAGACATGACATCTCCACTGCCTCCAGCCTTCTCCTCCCCTGCAAATTCATCCCCCATGCTTCACACCCATATAAGAGCATTGGTAAAACTATACTTTTCATTACATTCCCTTTTTCCCTCCAAGGACAAAGTTCTTTGTCTCCACAGACTCCTAAGTGCACCACTCACCCTTTTCCCCTCATCAATTCTATGATTCAAACCCCATCTTTCATAGACCCATCGCTGACAAGTCCACTCCCCAAATATCTGAATACATTCACCTCCTCCATACTCTCTCCCTCCAATCTGATATCCAATCTTTCCTCACCTAATCTTTTTGTTATCACCTTACTCTTTCCTGTATTCACTTTTAATTTTCTTTTTTTGCACACCCTACTAAATTCATCCACCAGTCTCTGCAACTTCTCTTCAGAATCTCCCAAGAGCACAGTGTCATCAGCAAAGAGCAACTGTGACAACTCCCACTTTGTTTGATTCATTATCTTTTAACTCCATGCCTCTTGCTAAGACCCTCGCATTTACTTCTCTTACAACCCCATCTATAAATATATTAAACAACCACGGTGACATCACACATCCTTGTCTAAGGCCTACTTTTACTGGGAAATAATTTCCCTCTTTCCTACATACTCTAACTTGAGCCTCACTATCCTCGTAAAAACTCTTCACTGCTTTCAGTAACCTACCTCCTACACCATACACCTGCAACATCTGCCACATTGCCCCCCTATCCACCCTGTCATATGCCTTTTCCAAATCCATAAATGCCACAAAGACCTCTTTAGCCTTATCTAAATACTGTTCACTTGTATGTTTCACTGTAAACACCTGGTCCTCACACCCCCTACCTTTCCTAAAGCCTCCTTGTTCATCTGCTATCCTGTTCTCCGTCTTACTCTTAATTCTTTCAATAATAACTCTACCATACACTTTACCAGGTATACTCAACAGACTTATCCCCTATAATTTTTGCACTCTCTTTTGTCCCTTGCCTTTATACAAAGGAACTATGCATGCTCTCTGCCAATCCCTAGGTAACTTACCCTCTTCCATACATTCATTAAATGATTGCACCAACCACTCCAAAACTATATCCCCACCTGCTTTTAACATTTCTATCTTTATCCCATCAATCCCGGCTGCCTTACCCCTTTCATTTTACTACTGCCTCACGAACTTCCCCCACACTCACAACTGGCTCTTCCTCACTCCTACAAGATGTTATTCCTCCTTGCCCTATACACGAAATCACAGCTTCCCTATCTTCATCAACATTTAACAATTCCTCAAAATATTCCCTCCATCTTCCCAATACCTCTAACTCTCCATTTAATAACTCTCCTCTCCTATTTTTAACTGATAAATCCATTTGTTCTCTAGGCTTCCTTAACTTGTTAATCTCACTCCAAAACTTTTTCTTATTTTCAACAAAATTTGTTGATAACATCTCACCCACTCTCTCATTTGCTCTCTTTTTACATTGCTTCACCACTCTCTTAACCTCTCTCTTTTTCTCCATATACTCTTCCCTCCTTGCATCACTTCTACTTTGTAAAAACTTCTCATATGCTAACTTTTTCTCCCTTACTACTCTTTACATCATCACTCCACCAATCGCTCCTCTTCCCTCCCGCACCCACTTTTCTGTAACCACAAACTTCTGCTGAACACTCTAACACCTACCCCATACCTCTTCGACCCCATTGCCTATGCTCTCATTAGCCCATCTATCCTCCAATAGCTGTTTATATCTTACCCTAACTGCCAACTCTTTTAGTTTATAAACCTTCACCTCTCTCTTCCCTGATGCTTCTCTTCTCCTTGTATCCCATCTACCTTTTACTCTCAGTGTAGCTACAACTAGAAAGTGAACTGACATATCTGTGGCCCCTCTATAAACATGTACATCCTGAAGTCTACTCAACAGTCTTTTATCTACCAATACATAATCCAACAAACTACTGTCATTTTGCCCTACATCATATCTTGTATACTTATTTATCCTCTTTTTCTTAAAATATGTATTACCTATAACTAAACCCCTTTCTATACAAAGTTCAATCAAAGGGCTCCCATTTTTCATTTACACCTGGCACCCCAAACTTACTACCACACCCTCTAAAAGTTTCTCCTACTTTAGCATTCAGACCCCCTCCCACAATTACTCTCTCACTTGGTTCAAAGGCTCGTATACATTCACTTAACATCTCCAAAATTCTCTCTCTCCTCTACATTCTCTCTTCTCCAGGTGCATACTCGCTTATTATGACCCACTTTTCGCATCCAACCTTTACTTTAATCCACATAATTCTTGAATTTACACATTCATATTCTCTTTTCTCCTTCCATAACTGATCCTTCAACATTACTGCTACCCCTTCCTTTGCTCTAACTCTCTGAGATACTCCAGATTTATTCCCCATTTATTTCCCCACCGAAACTCCCCTACCCCTTGAGCTTTGTTTCACTTAGGGCCAGGACATCCAACTTCTTTTCATTCATAACATCAGCAATCATCTGTTTCTTGTCATCCGCACTACATCCACGCACATTTAAGCATCCCAGTTTTATAATGTTTTTCTTCTTCTCTTTTTTAGTAAATGTCTACAGGAGAAGGGGTTACTAGCCCATTTCTCCTGGCATTTTAGTCGCCTCATACGACACGCATGGCTTACGGAGGAAAGATTCTTTTCCACTTCCCCATGGACAATAGAAGAAATAAAGAAGAACAAGAGCTATTTAGAAAAAGGAGAAAAACCTAGATGTATGTATATATATATGCATGTGCGTGTCTGTGAAGTGTGACCAAAGTGTAGGTAGGAGTAGCAAGATATCCCTGTTATCTAGTGTGTTTATTTTTTTTTAATTTTTTCTAACATGTTGGCTGTCTCCCACCAATGTAGGGTGATCCAAAAAAAATGAAACACTTTCACCATCATTCACACTATCACTGTCTTGCCAGAGGTGCACAGGTACAACAGTTCAGATGTCCCTCTAAGCATCAAATATCCCCACTCCTCCAAAATGCAGGACTCGAGTCCAGCTAACTGGTTTCCCTGAATCCCTTCACAAAGTGTTACTTTGCATCTATGGCCAGATATTCCTTTCACAATTTATCTGTTCATCTTTTTGCAAAAATACTGAATTATTATCATTGCTATTTTTTCCAGATATGGGCTTCAGGAATGTATTGGGATCGTGGCAAATTTACAAACCAGACACTGTTTGCTCCGCTGGCTTACAAAACAATACTTAACACTCGTAAATATTCAATGGAGGATCTGGCCCGGCTGAACTCTACACGTGATGTCTACGTTAACAAGCCCTGGTTTAGGTAGGGTGATGCCTCCACTACAATAATAATCTTTCTTCTTTCAAATTCACTTAGGGGTGAAGAGGAGTGACCACTAAAGCAGATTGATGAGATTGTTTTTCCTTTATTGTAACAAACGAGGACAACTTGGAAAATCAAATAGGGGACATTTCTGATTTAATGTTTTTTTCCGTTAAATCCAAAATGAGTTTACCCAGTGGATTGTAATAATGGACAGTTCTGGAATTAATAGACTTGTTTCTGAACGTTGTCCATCAAATATGAAATTCATTAAATTCTGGTCCATTACCTGGAGAGAGGTTACCTGGAGAGAGTTTCGGGGGTCAATGCCCCCGCGGCCCGGTCTGTGACCAGAGTCAGAGTTTCACAATATTTCCTTATAGGCTCACTGGGAAAAGTTCATTAATTGTACATGAATTACCTTTCCACCTCATCACAGATATATGAGCTAGTAATAACAATCATGTGTCATTTATTGTATACAGCCTCTCCTCACTTAGCGATGTACTTGTTTACCGACGCCTTGGACTTTCAACAGGCTCTCTGACCAGTATGCTTACCTAAATAATGTATATTAGAGCTGATTTCCTCTGTTCTGTTTATTACAGTATTCAGTTAACTACTGTATAAACATTTAAAAATATACCAGAAATCTTATAAGTGGTGCAAAGGTGACATTAAAACAATAACAAAGATGGATGACACAAACCCACTACCATTATAGTATGCTCCTCACTTAGCGACGAATTCATTTATCTACTTGGTCTTAAGAACGGAACTCCGTCGTTAAGTGAGAAGAGGCTGTATTGACTTATATTTTTATTTAACTTCTCCCTTGCAGTCATAGGCAATTTTTGTACAATGAAATGTTTATGCTGGATACAAGGGCAAGATGCCAGCGGGATGGAATAATAGACAATGGCCTCTTTAAGTTTTAAACGCACTCTTTCAATGCATTTTCAACATCACATAGTTAAAAAAAAATCTCCATCTTTTTGACATGACTTAAATTTATGGAAAAATATTGCATGCTAAGGGGTGTTTTACCTGTGCCTTGTGCCCATGCTACAGGTACAGCCACTTGGGCAGGGTGCCCCAAAAAGTAAAACTGAAGTTTCTCTTTTTAAATTCAATAATTTATACAGGAGAAGGGGTTACTAGCCCCATGCTCCTGGCATTTTAGTTGCCTCTTATGAAACATATGGCTTATTGAGGGAGAATTCTGTTCTACTTCTCCCATTGTTTTGGTGAGATTAATTTGGTGCCAAGGTATATAGTGTAGGATGCTAATAGAGTAGTTGTGTGAGGGAAGGATATTGTGAGAGTAGAAGATCCTGCTGTCCTCCATTCACCCACTGACGTGTCCAGTATGCAGGCAGCATCAGTGGTTGCTATCACAGTTAAACAGAATAATGCAGTAATTTAATTTACAGTTTTTAAGCAATCTCATGCATAAAAAAGGATCTCTCTAAACATTATACGAAACACGCACACTCAAAATACCAGTGCATTTAACCCTTTCACTGTTGGTGTCGTATTAGTACGGCATGCAAGCCAGTGTTGGTGCCGTATTAATACAACAAAATTCTAGCGGGAGAAAGATGGTAGACCTACATGTGAGAGAATGCGTCTGCGTGGTCAGTGTGCGCAGTATAAAAAAAAAATCCTGCAGCACGCAGTACATAATGAGAAAAAAAAAACTCCATATGGTATTTATGGTTGTATTCTCGTTTTCTTGGTCTCATTTGACAGAATGGAAGATATATTACCTTGAAATTGAGCTCAAAGTAGCAGAAATGTTGATTTTTGCTGATGTTCAAGAGTAAACAAATGACATCACCATCCAATATGTGTCCAGCTGGCCAGTTTAATACGCAAACATGAATGGGTTGACATTATTTATACAATTATTACAATTAGGCAGTAGTTTGCAATACAGTAAATCTATTTTTTGTGTGAATAAAAATTCAAAATGGAAAGCAAGAGTAATGTAAGAGAGGCCTGCAGATGTGACTCATGAACAGAGAAAATTTTATTTTAGTGCCAGGAATATCTGCATTGTTTATTCTGGACCCTGTTTTGAAATTGGCATCTTTCAAAATTTTAAACAGAGGTACACTGGACCCTCGTTTTTTGTAAGCATCGAAAGTTGTAATTTTCGAAAATCATAATTTTTTTCGTCAAAATATTGACTCGCAAATCATCGTTTGACTCGCAAATAGTCATTCATCTCAGACGCGCATGCACAGCCCCAAGCGGCCCTACACATCATTCACAGCCAGTGTGCCATTGCTTATCAGCGAGTGAGGATGATCTCACGCATTCATATGATACATTTTGTAATATTCCAATCGTTTTAGTGCTTGCAACTGCTAAATAAGCCACCATGGCCCCAAAGAAGGTGAGAAACATGATAGAATTCAAGAAAGAGCTTGTAGCAAACTACCAAAGTGGAGGAAGAAGAGAGACGGGAGAACGTACCTTATTCAGTGATTCTACGATATGTATGATACTAAAGCAGCATGAGACGATAAAGGCAATAGTGCCAGTCAGCGATAAAGTGTAGCCTTAACAGTGTAACAAGTAAGTTAAGTTAATAATCGATAGAAAAAGGACAGCATGAACCTAATTCCTCCAGTGTTGTTGGAGTTATACAGGGCTATTGACAACACCGCCGCCTCCACCACCACTATGTACGGCTTATGCTCTCAGTGGCCCTTATACACCCAGCAACAAAACACAGCACCACTCGTGACATACGTAATGACATTTTTTATTCAATCTAGGGTTTGTGTTATGTTTCTATGTTATTAATATTGTTTTTTTATGTCATATTAGATGAAATGTGATATATAAATAAGCCGTAGAATTGATATTAGTGTCATATTGAAGGAGAGGGGTGGGATTAAATTATGGGGAATTAAATACAAAATGGGAATTGACACAGTTGCTTTTTGCTGATGATACTGTGCTTATGGGAGATTCTAAAGAAAAATTGCAAAGGTTAGTGGATGAGTTTGGGAGCGTGTGTAAAGGTAGAAAGTTGAAAGTGAACATAGAAAAGAGCAAGGTGATGAGGGTATCAAATGATTTAGATAAAGAAAAATTGGATATTAAATTGGGGAGGAGGAGTATGGAAGAAGTGAATATTTTCAGATATGTACTTGGGAGTTGACGTGTCGGCGGATGGATTTATGAAGGATGAGGTTAATCATAGAATTGATGAGGGAAAAAAAGGTGAGTGGTGCGTTGAGTTATATGTGGAGTCAAAAACGTTATCTATGGAGGCAAAGAAAGGAATGTATGAAAGTATAGTAGTACCAACACTCTTATATGGGTTGTGAAGCTTGGGTGGTAAATGCAGCAGCGAGGAGATGGTTGGAGGCAGTGGAGATGTCCTGTCTAAGGGCAATGTGTGGTGTAAATATTATGCAGAAAATTCGGAGTGTGGAAATTAGGAGAAGATGTGGAGTTAATAAAAGTATTAGTCAGAGGGCTGAAGAGGGGTTGTTGAGGTGGTTTGGTCATTTAGAGACAATGGATCAAAGTAGAATGACATGGAGAGCATATAAATCTGTAGGGGAAGGAAGGCGGGGTAGGGGTTGTCCTAGAAAAGGTTGGAAGGAAGGGGTAAGGGAGGTTTTGTGGGCTAGGGGCTTGGACTTCCAGCAGGCGTGCATGAGCGTGTTCGATAGGAGTGAATGGAGACGAATGGTATTTGGGACCTGACGATCTGTTGGAGTGTGAGCAGGGTAATGTTTAGTGAAGGGATTCAGGGAAACCGGCTATTTTTGTATAGCCGGACTTGAGTCCTGGAAATGGGAAGTACAATGCCTGCACTCTTAAAGGAGGGGTTCAGGATATTAGCAGTTTGGAGGGATATGTTGTGTATCTTTATACGTATATGCTTCTAGACTGTTGTGGTCTGAGCACCTCTGCAAAAACAGTGATTATGTGTGAGTGAGGTGAAAGTGTTGAATGATGATGAAAGTATTTTCTTTTTGGGGATTTTCTTTCTTTTTGGGTCACCCTGCCTCGGTGGGAGACGGCCAACTTGTTAAAAAAAAAAAAAAATTGGACTGTCTTGTCCTGCCTTCAAACACACTCCCCTGCCTCTGCCACAATTCCTAACATACGTAATGACATATTTTATTCGTACACCAACAAGAGTCTTCAATAAAGGAAAGTGTGATGTGTTATTGTTTTATTCTTCATGTCTCATTATTTTCTATGTGTGTAAATCTGTATTTCATGTAAAAAAAATATTTTTTTGTTAATAGGGAAGCTGTGATTTTGCGTATATGGCAAGGAGGAATGACATCTTATAGGAGTGAGGAAGAACCAGTTGTGAGTGTGGGGGAGGTGCGTGGGGCAATGAGTAGAATGAAAGTGGTTAAAGCAGCTGGGATTGATGGGATAAGATAGAAATGTTAAAAGCAGGTGGAGATATAGTTTTGGAGTGGTTAGTGCTCTTATTTAATAAATGTATGGAAGAGGGTAAGGTACCTAGGGATTGGCAGAGAACATGCATAGTTCCCTTGTATGAAGGTGAAGGGGACAAAAGAGAGTGTAAAAATGTTAGGGGAATAAGTCTATTGAGTATACCTGGTAAAGTGTATGGTAGAGTTATTGTTGAAAGAATTAAGAGTAAGATGGAGAGCTGGATAGCAGATGAACAAGGAGGCTTTAGGAAGGGTAGGGGGTGTGTAGACCAAGTGTTTGCAGTGAAACATAGGTGAACAGTATTTAGATAAAGGTAAAGAGGTTTTTGTGGCATTTATGGATTTGGAAAAGGCATATGATAGGGTAGATAGGGGGGCAATGTGGCAGATGTTGCAAATGTATGGAATAGGAGGTAGGTTATTGAAAGCAGTGAAGAGTCTTTACGAGGATAGTGAGGCTCAGGTTAGAGTATGCATGCGAGAGGGAGATTATTTCCCAGTAAAAGTAGGTCTTAGACAGGGATATGTAATGTCACCACGGTTGTTCAATATATTTATAGATGGAGTAGTAAGAGAAGTGAATGCTCGGGTGTTGGCAAGAGGTGTGGGGTTAACAGATAAAGAATCTAACACCAACTGGGAGTTGTCACAGTTGCTGTTTACTGATGACTGTGCTTTTGGGAGATTCTGAAGAGAAGTTGTAGAGGTTGGTTGATGAGTTTGATAGGGTATGTAAAAGAAGGAAATTAAAAGTGAATATAGGAAAGAGTAAGGTGATGAGAATAACAAAAAAATTAGGTAATGGAATATTGGATATCAGATTGGAGGGAGAGAGTATGGAGTCGGTGAATATTTGGGAGTGGATGTGTCAGCAGATGGGTCTATGAAAGATGAGGTGAATCATAGAATCGTTGAGGGGACAAAGGTGAGCAGTTCGCTGAGGAGTCTGTGGAGACAAAGAACTTTGTCCATGAAAGCTAAGAGGGGTATGTATGAGAGTATAGTTATACCAATGCTCTTGTATGGGTGTGAGGCATGGGTCGTGAATGTTGCAACAAGGAAAAGGCTGGAGGTAGTGGAGATGTCATGTCTGAAGGCAATGTGTGGTGTGAATGTAACGCAGAGAATCCATAGTTTGAAGATTATTAGGAGGTGTGGGATTACCAAAACTATTATCCAGAGGGCAGAGGAGGGGTTATTGAGATGGTTTGGACATGTAGAGAGGATGGAAAGAAATAGAATGACTTAGAGAGTGTATAAATCTGTAGTGGAGGGAAGGCAGGGTAGGGGTCGGCCTAGGAAAGGTTGGAGGGAGGGTGTAAAGGAGGTTTTGTGTGAAGGGGGCTTGGATTTCCAGCAAGCGTGTGTGCGCATGTTAGATAGGAACCAATGGAGACAAATGGTTTTTTAGGACTTGATGTGCTGTTGGAGTGTAAGCAAGGTAACATTTATGAAGGGGTTCAGGGAAACTGGCAGGCTGGACTTCATTCCTAGAGATGGGAAGTACAGTGCCAGCACTCTGAAGGAGGGGTGTTAGTGTTGCAATTTTATAACTGTAGTGTAAGCATGCCTCTGGCAATACAGTGATTGAGTGAATGATGATGACAGTTTTCCTTTTTCTGGTCACCCTGCCTTGGTGGAAATGGCCATTGTGTTAATAAATAAATAAAACTATTTTGAAATTGGCATCTTTTGAAATTGGTGTGAAATTAGCCAAATTGCCAATTTCTGACCACCATTGGGTAGTTGAAATTGGTAAATGGGCACTTTTGTGTACTCGATCGATAGAATAAATGGAGTTCTAGTGAAATAGCTATGAGTTTGGTCGACTGGAACAATGGAATTTGCCGAGAATAGGGCTCAAAGTGGGCGAAATCGCCGATGTATGTATATCGTCAAGACTGCTATCTTCGTGAGAGCTTAATTCTGTAAGTTTTCCATCAAATTTCAAACATTTGGTGTCATTACCATCGGAAAAAGTTTTATCATTTCATAAGAATTTTTTTTTTTTTTTAAATTCTTCGACACTGAGAGAAAATTTGTGAGCAAGGGTCTCGACAGTGAAAGGTTTAATAAAAACAAAACAGAATGCATTTCAGCCATAAGAAAATTGTACATATACGTATTTTAAATCCACATTTTTCCTGACACTTATAAATATGAGCTATCTATACCCACACAAAATGAATATTCACTAAGTAAGAATGCATTTGGTAAAAAAAAAAAAAATGGAAAAATTATTTACTTAAAATAATTTCAGATAAAATATTGGCAATGGTTGTAACTGCAGAGCAGCATAGTAAATAAGTTTATTCAGGTTAACACAAACACAGTTACATAGATTATCATACTTTTCTATGTAATTATGTAATTGGTTCCAAAGTGTCAATATTGTTATGATTGAATATAAGTCAGTGTCATGGTGTATGGGGAATTTCATAGGAACTATACAAGTAGCCTGAAAGGTAGTGAAGAAACTTCATGTTTGACCAAGTATTTTTTTTTTTTATTAACTCATAGGGTGTTTTCCACTGAGGCAGAGTGACCCAAATGAAGAAACACTTTTATCATAACTCATTCTACTGTCTTGTCAGAGGCATGCCAATAATACAGGTCAAAAACTGTAGCATATCTTCACCCCTCTGGCAGGTAGTGGTATAAAATACCAACAAGAGTAGACATAAAAGTACTACTGTATATGGAAACTTTATTGATGTCATTACAATCATGCAGAGGCTTGATTAATCCCTCTGTGAGTGAAACATCAGTGAAGCTTCCGTGTAACTGTACTTGTCTATTTCTCTTTGTGTTTGGTTATAGATGACAGCACCATTTTTCTCGGGTAAAATATAAATAGCAATTTTCACTAAATTTTGCAGAAAGCTCAAAAGTCGTTGGTCCACTAATTTTGATGACCTTGACAAGTTCTGGGTGAAGCTGAAGCTACGACACAATGCTACAGGCATGCACTCCATGAAGTATGAACATTACCCAACCTTCTACAAGTAAGTCCTGCTTGTACTTTTGAGATGTTTATTCATTTACCTTTGCTGCACTTTTTCTTGTTTCACAGTTAGTACAAGCTAAGACTGATCCTTCATTTTGACAGTGTGTGTCATTGCTTTTACTGTGTTCATGGGCTAAATGTTTTTGCAATGGCAGAATTCCTGGTCTTTTCTTTTTCATTACTGTCCAAAATGAATGGCAAGTCTCACAAACATCTACTTGTATTCCCTATGTACAGTAGAACCTCGATTTTCAAATTTAATTAATTCTAGATGTCAATTCGACAATCAAAGCAACTTTTCCCATAAAGAATAATATAAATAGAATTAACCGTTTCCAAACCCCAAATGACAATAATATACTAACTACTACATTAAACAATATATAAAATTATACAGCACAGGGAAACTTTAAAAATGAATACAAAATGAAAATTTAACTACCCCTTACCTGTCAGAGGAGAGCTAATGGCATGCTGGAAGCAGGAGGTGGAGGAGAGGAGGGATGTTACTGCTTGGAAGGAGAGTCACCTTCTGTTAATATGTCAGGCAACTGTCATTCTGGTGTTGTTTCTCTTCTTTGTGTCTTTTCAACAAACTCCTGCACTTCACACCATTTAGCTCACATTTCCTTGACAAGTGCTGTATCAACAACGTGGAGCCGCCATTTTCATACTTTCTAATAATTTCTTTTTTAAACTCAACAGTGCTTTTTGCACCTTTTTGCTTTCATCTCTTTATCCTTCTTTGGACCCATGATGGCTTATCTCACAATAAAAAAAAAATTGTACCAAAACCTCAAAATAACAAAAAATTTCATAGGATGCAAGACAAAAGTTCAAGAGATGTTTACAGCACATGAGTTAGTGGCTATACTGATTCATACCCACGTTCTCAACTCATTGTTTGTGTGCATTCCCTGAGCACCTGACCTGAGCTGCTTTGTCCTGTTCCGTACACGTGAGAGCTTGTTTGTTGACAACCAAGAGAACCTACGGAAATCAGGACATTTTTTCTCGAACACCTCATTCGAAAATCGATTTATTTGACAAGTAATGCAATCGACCACCAAGGTTCTATTGTAATTTTTTTTTTCTTCTTCTTTTTTTTTCCTGTGTGTTTCTTAATAGGTCTTAGTTTTGTAATATTACTTTTGCACCCTAGGAAGCATAGTCTGAGATTGGGCAATGATGATCCCAGAGCTGTTAACAGATGTATGAAAGCTGTGTTGCATTTCTTCATGACAATTGTAAACAAAAGTGATTAACATTTTGTCCAGTCAGTAAATTATTATGTATTATATTTCATGTTATACAATATATGCTTCATTTCATCTTCACCTTTTTATTTTCTCCTTTATGTATGTGCTGACACTTTAATATACATGATTTTCTATACCAGTATATAAATGTTTCCAGATGCTGTACTTGACCATAAGGTAGCCGGATATTTGGTTTGTTAGTAGACCTCAGCATTAAGATACCAGTGTTTGCCTTAATGCATGATGTATTATTAACAGTTTAATGTTATGGTTAATATTATCAGGTTGAATTTGTTTATTTTTGTACTTGTGCACATGTTCATGTGAATAGTTTAAATCATGTGGTAGAACTGCTGGTGTTGACGACATGGTGGGGCAGTAACTTGAAATTTAAAAAGTTCCATTATTTTTATTTTTATTTGTAAGTTTATAACTTTTTTATTGTTTATATAAAATGTTTTTTTTATTTTAGCTACCATTTTTCCCCCAGAGTTACTGTGTAGATTAAACCATACATGTGGAATATGCTTACAAGTTCTTAACCTTTTGACTGTTTTGGTCTTATATATACGTCTTACGAGCCACTGTTTTTGAAGTATATATACTCGTAAATTCTAGCGGCTTCAAATCAAGCAGGAGAAAGCTGGATAGCTCACATGTGAGAGAATGGGTCTGTGTGTCAGTGTGCACCATATAAAAAAAATCCTGGAGCACGCAGTGCATAATGAGAAAAAAAAACTGAGCGTTTTTTTTTTTAAATTAAAAAGCTGACTTTGTGGTCTATTTCCGTATAGTATTTATGGGTGTATTCTTGTTTTCTTGGTCTCATTTGATAGAATGGAAAACATATTATAGAAATAGAGGTGATTTTGATTGGTTTTACTATGAAAAGAACTTTAAAATGGAGCTCAAAATAGGAGGAATGTTTGATTTTTGCCAATGTTCAAAAGTAAACAAATGATGTCATTTACCAATAAATGTCCAAGTAGCCATTCTAATATGCAGTCATGAATGGGTTGACATTATTTATACAATTATTACAATATTGCAGTAGTCTGCAAAACAGTAAACCTTCTGTTTTTTGTTTGAATAAAAATTCAAAATAGAAAGCAAGAGTAATATCAGAGGGGCCTGGAGATGTGACTGATGAACAAAGAAAATGTTATTTTAGTGCCAGGAATGTCTGCATTGTTCATTGTGGACCTTATTTTGAAATTGTCATATTTTTTAATTTTTGTGAAATTGGCCAAATTGCAAATTTCTGACCACGTTATTGGGTAGTTGAAATCGGTAAATGGGCAGTTTCTTGTACTCAATCGATAGAAAAAATGGAGTTCTAAAGAAATAGCTATGAGTTTGGTCGACTGGAGCAATGGAATTAGTCGAAAATAGGGCTCAAAGTGGGCGAAATCGCCGATTCATAAATATCGCCGAGGTCGCTAACTTCGCGAGAGCGTATTCGTCAGTTTACCATCAAATTTGTTCTTTTGGTGTCATTCAATCAGAAGGATTCTTAACATTTCATTAGAAAAAAAGGGGGGGGGGGATTTGCGAACCCAGGAGCCCTCAGGTTTGGGGGTTGCGACAGTCAAGGAGTTAAACTGAGTGGACAAAGATAATGAAGGCTGTACATTAAAAATCAGGAGTTGATGGTGTGTTGTATCTTGTCTAAAGTGAGGTTGAATCGGTTCTGATGCTAAAGTTTGATTATTCTTCTTCAAAAACCAGCCATGCCCCACTGGGGCAGGTGCCCCAAAAAGAAAACATTTTTTCTTTTAATTTAAATTTATACAAAAAGGGTTTACTAGACCTTGTTCTCTGAGTTGATGTTCACACAGTAATTGTTATCGGTTTGGCATCAAATGATATGTTACAAAGTTAAAACTCAATTTACTGAAATTTTTACACAATACAGGCTATTAAATGGCATTCAATAAAATTGTATTCCAATCAGAGTTTAATATTTTTTAAATTTGCAGTTGTCCTTGGACTTAAAACATTAACCTATTTTGAGAGCACAAGTGATTCATTGTGCATAGAACATGAGTTTAAATGTTCTAAAGCTCAACCATTGGACCCACTTTTGGCTTTTAAAAACCCATTATTTTATGTTTATGCTTTAAATACCTTGCTAAAGAAAGACAAAAAATTTTCCTGGAAAGAGAGTAAGACATAAATAAGGAAATTTGAATGTGGGAAATACCATATAACAAGGAAAAGCAACAAAAGAATACAGTGGACCCCGCATAAACGATTACCTCCGAATGGCGACCAATTATGTAAGTGTATTATGAAGTGGTTTGTTCGTGTATGTTGGGGTCGAAATGGCTAAATCTCTTCACAATATTTCTTGGGAACAAATTCTCAGTACTGGCAACTGAACATTTTCTGGAGTGAAAAAATATCGTTAACCGGGGGGTCCACTGTACAATATGTATACTGTAATTTAAGAGATCACATAAATTATATCAAGATAAAGAAAGGGACTTAGGAGTCATCATTGTAAAGTTATTTGTCACTGAAAAATGAAAAACAAAATGCAAGAAGCAATATGCAACAGGTCAACTTTAAATACCCTTTTATATGGAGGGGAAAGGCTAAAAGAACTTTTTACGATATTTTTTTATTTTTAACACACAAGCTGTCTACCACCAAGGTAGTGAACCCCCCCCCTCCAAATGACTTTATAAAGAATTTTTTTTTCTACATTTAGCAATATATGCAGGAGAAGGGGGTTACTAGCCCCTTACTCCTGGCATTTTAGTCACCTTATATGACGTGTGGTGTGCTACAGAAAGATTTTTCTTCACTTCCCCATGAGGTTCACCACTTAGACCAAAATTGAAATATACAGCATTGGTATGGTGTTTGCACTTAAAAAAATCTAAACAAGCTAGGAAAAATTCACAAACTAGGAAATGGCTCCAACAACTTAAAGAAATGTGAGTACGACATTTTTGGCTAATAGGCAGAAAAGAGGAGAAATAACAATAAAGAACACAAAAGCATACATATAATTATAAGAGGATATAAGAAGAATTGACTAAGGAAAACTTCCTAACACCCATCAACTATTAGTACAAGATCAATAACAACAAACTAATTAAGATTAGCTCTTGAAAGGACACTCAAAAGTGTTTCTTCACAGTGTGGTAAGTCAGTGGAGTAATTTACAGGAGGGGTAGTAAGTGCTGCAACCACAGGAAACTTAAAAAATCTGTGGCTACATAAAAGTGCTTAGTGACTTGACACTCAGTACATATGAAACATAGCACTTAGGATTTTATGTACTGTGTAACTGCAGAATGACCTGGATGTGTTCCAGATTAATCAGTCTATAAGTGAATTTTATGTTAAGGAATTCCTGTTTTCCCATAGATAATAGTGTCATAATCAGAAATGTATTCAATGATATTAGTGTGCATACAGCATATCAGCTTTCTTAATAACACACAAGAAGTTACTCTACTCATGGAACAGTTGAAATTGAAACACACAGGCCAGTGTATTAACCACTGTACCATGTTTGCCTGTTAAGATTCTCCCAGCTAGGTCTATCTCTATAAACTAGGAATATTAGCATCAGGCACCACTATGACAAATACAGGTTTTTACTGACAAATCCCACCCCATTTCGTATGTTGTTTACAATTGTGTCGTTAGCATTGTGCAAGTCATATTTTAAGTGACTCTTGATCATGAATTCATCTTTCTTTCTAGGGCTGCTGAATTGCAACATGGTCTGTGGAGTGTCCCAGAATTTGACTGTAATGGGTTTGTGAAGAAATGGGTCATACATTATGCAGCTCCATTCTTCGGCTGGGATGCACTGAGATCTAAATTAGAGTTCAAGTAAGTTTCTTTCTCTCTTTCATACTACAGTACCTTCTGTATCTATTACCGCATATGAATACTGCTTTCTGTGTTCTCTGTATTTGAGTCAGAAATCTTACATTGGTTAATTCGTTTTTAAAAATGATAGTTTTTGTAAGTTTTTTTTTTTAACACACTGGACGTGTTCCACCGAGGCAGGGTGACCCAAAAAGGAAGTTTTTCTTTTTAATTTTTAATTTATGCAGGAGAAAGGGTTACTAGCCCCTTGCTCCCAGCATTTTAGTTGTGCCTCTTATGACACGCATGGCTTACAGAGGAAGAATTCTGTTCCACTTCCCCATGGAGAATAACATTTATTCTTATCATTTTTATCATGAATTTTGGGAAAATACAGTTGGATGAGAACATTTTCTGTGATGCTCATAGTTAAACTGAAAAGATATCTTGAGTTTGACAGCACAAATCCACTTTGAGCCCCATGCCCTGCTGTCTCTTGATACTTAAGGAGATGCAAAATTGTCATGCTTTTGGATATACTGTATAGGTCTACCTTGATATATGTTCAGAGATCTTTTCTTTCTTTCAACACACTAGCTGTATCCCACCAAAGCAAGGTGACCCAAAAGAAAAAACGAACAAGTTAATCCTTTTACATTTAGTAATATATACAGGAGAAGGGGGTTACTAGCCCCTTGCTCCCAGCATTTTAGTCGACTCTTACGACACGCATGGCTTATGGAGGAAGAATTCTGTTCCACTTTCCCATGGAGATAAGAGGAAATGAACAAGAGCAAGAACTAGTAAGAAAATAGAAGAAAAACCCCATAGGGGTATGTATATATATGCTTGTACATGCATGTGTAGTGTGACCTAAGTGTAAGCAGAAGTAGCAAGAGGTACTTGAAATCTTGTGGATGAATGGTTCAGAGAACCGACAAGTTGATAAATTAGACACATGTGCAACATTGGGTTCTTTATTGAGAAAACGTTCCGCCCCCACAGGTTTCACAGTCCATACAGGGGAAGGTGTTGAAGGCAGGAGGGTTTAAGTAACGTCCCTCAGCCTTGTCATGTGGCCGTCCATCATTCTTAAAAATAAATTTACGCTATGGCGAAGATTAGCTTTTAACTGTGGGCGGGAGGGTCAGCAGTGTAGGGGGATAAAGTTGCCCAGTGTGGAATTGGTCAAGCCCAAGGGTTAGGCTCACAGGGGACAAATGTGATACATCTACACTCTGCACCCTCTGCCTGGGGTAGAAGTACTTCTTTGCACATATGGTTTTCCATTTCAAGATTGTGGACAAACCCACATTGACTCAAGGCTGGGGGAAAATTACCTAAAATCCCCCTGTTCTTCAACGCTTCCTTTGTATGGATAAGAAGCACTGTGGGGAAAAATTTCCTAAAAAGATACCCTGTTGACATGTTCCGTTTTATCCACTGAATTTTAATTTTTGAGACAAAAAAGACCCCAGCAATCCTACCATATGTAAACTTTTAAGGCGTTGTTTTAACTCACTTGCAGGCTAGTACCCCCTGGTTGGTTGCTGTCTCCCAAAACCCTACTATTGGATTTTTCAGAGAGGGAGTAAAAAATTCCCATTTTGTTTTGAAACCTGAATGAGGTTTTAACCCCCTTAGTGAGGAACCAATTTTTTCAAGAAAATATTTTCTCCCTTAAATTTATTTACAAATATATTAAAGCCATTTAACATTAGGTAGTGGGTTTGGGTACACCCCCCCAGGAGGTACTCCCGTCGCAAGGAGTGTAAAACAAAGCCTGTGATGTTTACATGATGGTAGGATTCTGGTCTTTTGTCTGTCTCATAAATATGAAAGATTACGGGATGTTTGCTATTCTAACAACTTAGGTACACTAAAAAATTTTAAACATTTATTTTACACATCTTTGGTTTTTTCTTTGATTTTATCTTAATTTTTCTTGGTCTTATTAATTTCCTTTTTTAACCCAGGGGAAGTGGAATAAGAATTTTTCCTCCGTAAGCCAGCGTGTTGAAAAGTCAACAAAAATCCCGGGAACAATGGGCGAAACCCCCCTTTTCCTGTAAAGATTACTAAAAAGAAAAAAGAAGAAGAAAATTGTAAAGTGGGAAGTCGAATGTCGTGGATGTTGTGCAGATGATGAAAGAGTGATTTTGGTTAGAATGAGAAAAAAGGGAGTCCTGGCTTTAAGTAAACAAAGTGAAGGGGGTGGGAGAGTTCATGGAGAGGAATAAAGGGGTTAGGTCAGGGGTTTCAAATGAGTTAGAGCTAAAGAAGGAGTAGCAAAAAGTTAAGGATAAGTATGGCAGGAAAAAGGGCTATAAATGTATTATTTTAAATTAAGGGAGTAAAAAAGATTGGATGTGAAAAGGGGTTTTAATAAGCGTGTTGCCCTGGAGAAGAGAGAAGTGTAGGGAGAGAAGAGATTTTGGGAAATGTTAGTGAATGCGTGGGGGGGTTTTGAATCAATGTGAGAGAATGGTGGTGGGATTTTTTTGCTAAAGTGGGTAAAAAGTTATGGGGGTAGTAGTAAATTTGGGGGGTGCCCGGGGTAAAATGAAATGGGGACCTTTAATTGAGCTATGGTGAAGAAATTTTGGTAATAAATAATACTATTTTTGAAAAAGGGGATAAATAAATTAAAGGTAGATGTAGCACGAATGAAGTGTTTATTAGATTATGATTGGGGGATAAAAGGTTGTGGGTAGGCTCCAGGGGTACTGTTTATAGAGGGGGAACTGATTATCGGTCATTATTTAGTTGTAGCTACAGTTTGAGAAAAAGGTAGATGGAAAGAGGAAGTGGCAACAACAAATAAAAGGGAAGTGAAAGTGTATAAAAAGGAGGGGGAAATTGGGGGGAGATATAAGCGATGTTGGCAAAAGGGGGGCTAGTGCAAAGATGAGTAGGGGGGGGTTAAAAGGGTTGGAATAGTTTTTAAAAAAGCAGTATTAGAAAGTGGGGCAGAAGTTTGTGGTTAAGGGGGTGGGGGGAGGAGGAAAAAAGTGATTTGGGGGAATGATGAAAGTAAGGGGTATAAAAGAAAAAAGGAGCTTTTAGAGGTTTTTTTAAAAAAAAGAAATGTTATAAGAAGAGCAGGTTTTGGAGAGTAAAAGAAAGGAAAAGAGAGTGGTGAGAGGTGCAAAAGGAGAGCAGATGATGAGTGGGAGAGGCACTGTAAGAAATTTTATGAAATAAGAAAAAAATTTTGGGGTGAGTTAAAAAGTTTAAAAAAGCCTAGGGAAAAAAATGGATTTGTCAGTTAAAAAAAAAAGTGGGGGTTGTTTTATGGGGGGTGGAGGTATGGTAGATGGCGAGAAAATTTTTAGGAATTTTAAAAATTAAGGAAGAAAAAAGGGGTAATTTCATGCACGGTCAGGGGTTACATTTTTTGATGAAGAAGAGCGAATGAAGTGTGGGGGAGGTTCTGAGGGATTTGTAGAATGAAAGGGGGTTTTTAAAGCCTGGGGAAGATGGGACATGACAGAAAAAGTTAAAAAACAGGGGGGGGAAAAGTGTTGGAGTGGGTTTGGTACTTTTGTTTAATAAAGTATGAAAGAGGGGAAGGACTAGGGATTGGCAGAGAGATGTATAGTTTTTTTATAAAGGGGAAAAGGGGCAAAAGAGGGCTGTAAAAATTATAGAGAATTTAAATTATGAGTTACCAGGAAAAGGTACGGTAGGGTTAAATTGAAAAAAATTAAGGGGAAAACAGAATGAGGATTGCGGATGAAAGGAGGTTTTAGAGTGGGTGGGGGGGTTTTTGATCGGTGTTTACTTGAAGTTATGTGAAAGTATTTAGATAAAGAAAAGGAAATTTTTTTTGCATTTTGGAAATTTTGAAAAGGCATATGATAGAGTGGATAGGGGGAGCAATGTGGCAGATGTTGCAAGTATATGGAATAGGTGGTAAGTTATTAAATGCTGTAAAGAGTTTTTATGAGGATAGTGAGGCTCAGGTTGGGGTGTGTAGAAGAGAGGGAGACTACTTCCCGGTAAAAGTAGGTCTTAGACAGGGATGTGAAATTGTCACCATGGTTGTTTAATATATTTATAGATGGGGTTGTAAAGGAATTTAATGCTAGGGTGTTTGGGAGAGGGGTGGGATTAAATTATGGGGAATCAATTCAAAATGGGAATTGACACAGTTACTTTTTGCTGATGATACTGTGCTTATGGGAGATTCAAAAGAAAAATTGCAAAGGTTAGTGGATGATTTTGGGGAATGTGTGTAAAGGTAGAAAGTTGAAAGTGAACATAGAAAAGAGTAAGGTGATGAGGGTGTCAAATGATTTAGAAAAAGAAAAATTGGATATCAAATTGGGGAGGAGGGAGTAGGGAAAGAAGTGAATGTTTTCAGATACTTGGGAGTTGACGTGTCGGCGGATGGATTTATGAAGGATGAGGTTAATCATAGAATTGATGAGGGAAAAAAGGTGAGTGGTGGTTGAGGTATATGTGGAGTCAAAAAAACGTTATCTAGGGAGGCAAAGAAGGGAATGTATGAAAGTATAGTAGTTACCAACACTCTTATATGGGTGTGAAGCTTGGGTGGTAAATGCAGCAGCGAGGAGACGGTTGGAGGCAGCGGAGATGTCTGTTTAGGGCAAAGTGTGGTGTAAATTTATGCGAAAAATTTGGAGGGGTGGAAATTAGGAGAAGGTGTGGAGTTAATAAAAGTATTAGTCAGAGGGCAGAAGAGGGGTTGTTGAGGTGGTTTGGTCATTTAGAGAGAAAGGATCACAGTAAAATGACATGGAAAGCATATAAATCTATAGGGGAAGGAAGGCGGGGTAGGGGTCGTCCTCGAAAGGGTTGGAGAGGGGGGAAAAAGGAGGTTTTGTGGGTAAGGGGCTTGGACTTCCAGCAAGCGTGCGTGAGCGTGTTAGATAGGAGTGAAGGGAGACGAATGGTATTTGGGGCCCTGACGATCTGTTGGAGTTTTGAGCAGGGTAATATTTAGTGAAGGGATTCAGGGAAACCGGTTATTTTCATTAGTCGACTTGAGTCCTGGAAATGGGAAGTACAATGCCTGCACTTTAAAGGAGGGGTTTGGGATATTGGCAGTTTGGAGGGATATGTTGTGTATCTTTATATGTTTATGCATCTAGACTGTTGTATTCTGAGCACCTCTGCAAAAACAGTGATAATGTGCGAGTGTGGTGAAAGTGTTGAATGATGATGAAAGTATTTTCTTTTTGGGGATTTTCTTTCTTTTTTGGGTCACCCTGCCTCGGTGGGAGACGGCCGACTTGTTGAAAAAAAAAAAAAAATTTAACACTTATCTCAACAGCTGTCAATACATATAACATGCACTTTGTGTATGTTAGATTAGCATCCTGAAAATCATAAATTTGTAGAGGAATGTGTTGGCAGTTTGGTTAACAACAAGTGTACATGATTGGAAGCAGTAGAGATAGCGTAGGATCTGCCAAGATTATATCAGTAGGCCTTCTGCTCTTCTCTCATCAAAACTTCTGTTCTTGCCTCATCAAAACTTGAAAGGCCACTACTCGGTTATACTTACATATTACAGTGGTGATGTAGACATATACAGTAGGGCCCGCTTTTCGGCATTCCGCTAATATGGTGATCTCAAATTTTGACCAAAATTTTCTATACGGCAAGCGCTCTTTCAAATACGGCACACGCCACCCGGTTTGTTTACATTCTCCATGAGCACGTCTCTCTATTATGTGATAATAATCACTCTTGGGCACATTAAATGTCTAATTTTACGTCAGTATAGACACTTTCATTAATCCATCTATGATATTTTCTTCAAAATTATGTTATTGCTGTTCTTGCTGTTGAACAACGGTTTAGTGCCAATGGAGGTAGCAATGATACAGCCGTGGACTAGTTTGGCTTTAATTGGATAGGAGTGAGTACACAACGGGCAAAGTGAGGGAATGACCGATAGCCAGTCCGTGGAGGGGAGCACTTGTACCTCTCTAGTCAGTCGGCCGTGAAGTGGGAGCGAGTGGGCCCAGCGACCCACTGACCTGGGTAGGCCTAGAGAGGGCAGCACTTGAGTGCCGCGAAATATGAACTAAGCTGGCAGACAGCATAGGCTGTCTGTGCTGAGAGTACAGGCTGTCGAAAGTTATATAAGAAACACGTTACATAGCATGCTGTTTATATGCCATAGAGGGGTGGTTGCTGGGTGGAGGGAAAACATTATGTAATACTGTACTAATAATAATCACTCTTGGGCACATTAAATGTCTTATTTAATGTCAATATAGACATTTTCGTTAACCCTTTCAGGGTCCGTGCCGTAGATCTATGGCTTTACGTTCAGGGTCCAAACCGTAGATCTACGCCATGAGCTCAGCTCACTCTGATAAGCTGTGAGTGGTAAATTTGGGCCTAGATATGAGAGAATACATCTATGTGGTATGTGTGCACCACATAAAACAAATCCTGCAGCACACGGTGAATAATGAGAGAAAAAAAACTGAGACTGTGATTTTCGACTAAAACAGCGACTTTGCAGTGTTTTTTGTATGTTCTTTATAGTTGTATTTGTGATTTCTTGGTCTCATTTGATAGAATGGAAGACATATTACAGAAATAGAGATGATTTTGATTGTTTTAGCACTGGAAATGGCTTGAAACTGAGCTCAAAGTAGCGGAAATGTTAAATTTTTGCCGATGTTCAAGAGTAAACAAATCACCTCACACGTCTAATACACGCCAGCTGTTGGGTCTAATATATGTTCACAAATGTGATGATGATATTTATACAATTATTACAATATTGCATAACAGTAAATCTTCTTTTTTTTTGGGCTGGAAAATAAAAAATTTCATTATGTGAAAAAAAAAAATCAAAATGGAATTCATTTTTTAAAGCCTCAAAAAAGTAACTAATGAAAAGGGGAAATGTTAGTTTAGTGCCGGAATATCTAAAAGTTTATTCGGGCCCCCCTTTTTTTTAAAAAAATTTGGGAAATGTTTTAAACCTTTGTTTTTAAATTTGACCAAATTAACAATTTCCGATAAATTTGTTTTTAGTTGAAACTTTGGACTTGGCGAATTCTTTGTCAATCGGATAGAATGAAGTAAACTATTTGAAATAGCAAAAAAATTTTGGGTTTGGACGGAAATAATGTAATTGGCCAAAAAGGGAAGTCGAATTCGGAAAAAAATCCCCAAATTTCGTAAATACGCTGACACAAAAAAATTCACGGGGGGCATAATTTCGAAATTTTTTCCATCAAATTTTGAAATTTTTTGTTTTTTTCTTTCAGAAAAAGATTCTCTCCCTTTTCATAAGAAAAAAAAAAAAAAAAATTTTTTTTGGGAAATTCTTGGCCCCGGGGTTGTCCCACTTTAAAAATTTTCCCCTCGGGCCCCCTAAAGGGGGTTTAATCCATCTAAAATTTATTTTTTTAAAAAATTTATTTTAAGACAACTTTAAAAAAAGGCATTTAAACTTTTTTATGTTATATACTATGGAGGTTTGGTACCCGGGGGCGGGGGGAAAAAACATTATGTCACCCCCTTAATGCATAATGTGTTTTCCATGGGTGGGTACCATACTTCCCAAACCTGACTTCCTACAAATAAAACTCACCTCTCGCTCTACATTAAGACTACAAATATTTTAAGGTAATTAATGAATGTACTGTATATGTATTTTATCGCTCTGGTGAGCTTTAAACCTATCAGGGTTTCGGCCGTACTAGTACGGCTTATGCCCCAGGGTTTTTGACGTACTAGTATGCCTAAATTCTAGCGCCCTCAAATCTAGTGAGAGAAAGCTGGTAAGCCTCCATATGAAAGAATGGGTCTATGTGGTCAGTGTGCGCAGTAAAAAAAAAATCCTGCAGCACACAGTGCGTAATGAGAAAAAAAAAAACTTTGACCGTGTTTTTGGATTAAAACAGCGAATTTGCACTGTATTTTCATATGGTATTTATTGTTGTATTCTAGTTTTCCTGGTCTCATTTTATAGAATGGAAGACATATTGCAGAAATTGAGATGATTTTGACTGGTTTTACAATGAAAAGTACCTTGAAATTGAGCTCAAAGTAGCAGAAATGTTTGATTTTTAACATAGTTCAAAAGTAAACAAATCATGCCAAGTGTCCAATACACGTCAACTGGTGAGTCTAATATTCTTTCACAAGTGCGCTGATATTATTTATACCATTTCTACACTAATGCAGTAGTCTGCAAAACAGTGAATCTTCTATTTTTTGTAAGAATAAAAATTCAAAGTGGAAAGCAAAAGAAATATAAGAGGGGCCTGGGGATGTGACTAACGAACAGAGAACTTGTTATTTTAGTGCCAGGAATGTCTTTCTTGTTTTTTCTGGACCCTATTCGGAAATTGGCATCTTCTGAAATTTGTGTGAAATTGGCAAAATTGCTAAATTCTGACCACTTTATTGGATAGTTGAAATCTGTAAATGGGTGGTTTCTTGTACTCCTTCGATAGAAAAAATGGAGTTCTAGCAAAATAGTTATGATTTTTGTCAACTAGTACACTGGAATTGGCCAAAATTAGGGCTCAAAGTGGGCAAAATCGCCGATGCGTAAACATCGTCAAGACCGCTAACTTCGCGAGAGCATAATTCCGTAAGTTTTCCATCAAATTTCATACTTTTGGTGTCATTATGATCGGGAAAAGATTCTCTGTCTTTTCATAAGTTTTTTTTTTTTTTTAAATTTGAGGGCCCTGAGAACAAGTCTTGGAGAGGGCCTGTGGGAGGGTTGGGGAGGGTTACCCTGGCTGGCTACCATACTTCCCAAACCTGACTTCCTACAAATAAAACTCACCTCTCTCCCTACATTAAGACTACAAATATTTTAACCCTTTGACTGTTTTGGTCGTTTACATTCATCTTACGAGCCACTGTTTTTGACGTATATATACTCAAATTCTAGCGGCTTCAAATCAAGCAGGAGAAAGCGGGTAGGCCCACATGTGAGAGAATGGGTCTGTGTGGTCAGTGTGCACCATATAAAAAAATCCTGCAGCACGCAGTGCATAATGAGAAAAAAAACTCCGACCATTTTATTTTAATTAAAATGCCAAATTTGTGGTCTATTTTCGTATAGTATTTATGATTGTATTCTCGTTTTCTTGGTCTCATTTGATGGAATGGAAAACATATTATAGAAATAGAGGTGATTTTGATTGGTTTTACTATGAAAAGAACTTTGAAATGGAGCTCAAAGTAGGGGAAATGTTTGATTTTTGCTGATGTTCAAAAGTTAACAAATGATGTCATTTTCCAATAAATGTCCAAGTAGCCATTCTAATATGCAGTCATGAATGTGTTGACATTATTTATACAATTATTACAATATTGCAGAAGTCTGCACAACAGTAAATCTTCTATTTTTTGTTTGAATAAAAATTCAGAATAGAAAGAAAGAGTAATATCAGATGGGCCTGGAGACGTGATTGATGAACAAAGAAAATGTTATTTTAGAGCCAGGAATGTCTGCATTGTTCATTCTCAACCCTATTTTGAAATTGTCATGTTTTTTAATTTTCGTGAAATTAGCCAAATTGCAAATTTCTGACCACGTTATTGGGTAGTTGAAATCGGTAAATGGGCAGTTTCTTGTACTCAATCGATAGAAAAAATGGAGTTCTAAAGAAATAGCTATGAGTTTGGTCGACTGGAATAATGGAATTATCTGAAAATAGGGCTCAAAGTGGGCGAAATCGCCCATTCTTAAATATCGCCGAGGTCGCTAACTTCACGAGAGCGTAATTTCATCAGTTTTCCATCAAATTTCGTTCCTTTGGTGCCATTACAATTGGGAAAAGATTCTCTTATTTCACAAGAATTTTTTTTTTCGGGGGTGGGGGGGTTGCAACACCAGGAGACACCTCAGGCTTTGGGGTTGCGACAGTCAAGGGGTTAAGTAATTAGTGAATGTACTGTGTGTGTATTTTACTTTTTATTGTTTTTAACTCTTTGACTGTTTTGGTCGTATATATACGTCTTACGAGCCAGTGTTTCGGACGTATTAACCCTTTCAGGGTTTCGGCCGTACTAGTACGGCTTACACACCAGTGTCCATGACGTACTAGTAGGCATAAATTCTAGCACCTTCAGATCTAGTGAGAGAAAGCTGGTAGACCTACATATGAAAGAATGGGTCTATGTGGTCAGTGTGCGCAGTATAAAAAAAATCCTGCAGCACACAGTACTGCAGGATTAAATAAAGGGGATTAAATAGAGGAATAAATAAAGGGGATGTAAATAGCGTGCTGAAAATTTCCAGCCAAGACAGGACTCGCAGCATTGGTTTCAACTTGGAAAAATTCAGATTCAGGAAGGATATAGGAAAGCACTGGTTTGGTAATAGAGTTGTGGATGAGTTGAACAAACTCCCGAGTACAGTTATTCAGGCTAAAACATTGTGTAGTTTTAAAAATAGGTTAGATAAATACATGAGTGGGTGTGAGTTAGACCTGACTAGCTTGTGCTGCTGGGTCTGGTGCAGTGCTCCATCCTTGAGTGGAGGTGACCAGACTGGGTGGGTCATTGGGCTAATCCGGGGGGGGGGACAGGGACATGCTCCGCATGGGTCAGTTGGCCTGTTGCAGTGTTCCTTCTTTCTTATGTTCTAATGAGAAAAAAAAAACTTTGTGTTTTTGGACTAAAACAGCGACTTTGCACTATATTTTCATATGGTATTTATTGTTGTATTCTAGTTTCCCTGGTCTCATTGTAAAGACTGGAAGACATTACAGAAATTGAGATGATTTTAACTGGTTTTACAATGAAAAGTACCTTGAAATTGAGCTCAAAGTAGCAGAAATGTCTGATTTTTACCAAAGTTCAAAAGTAAACAAACCATGCTTAGTATCCAATACACGTCAACTGGTGAGTCTAATATTCTTTCACAAGTGCGCCGATATTATTTATACCATTTCTACACTAATGCAGTAGTCTGCATAACAGTAAATCTTATTTTTATTCTCACAAAAAAATTCACAGTGGAAAGCAAAAGAAATATAAGAGGGGCCTGGGGACGTGATTAATGAACAGAGGAAATGTTATTTTAGTGCCAGGAATGTCTTTCTTGTTTATTCTGGACCCTATTTGGAAATTGGCATCTTTTGAAATTTGTGTGAAATTGGCAAAATTGCTAAATTCTGACCACTGTATTGGATAGTTGAAATCGGTTAGTTGGTGGTTTCTTGTACTCATTCGATTAAAAAATGGAGTTCTAGCGAAATAGTTATGATTTTTGTCGACTAGTACATTGGAATTGGCTGAAAATAGGGCTCAAAGTAGGTAAAATTGCCGATGCGTAAACATCGTTGAGACCGGTAACTTCGCGAGAGCATAATTCCATAAGTTTTCCATCAAATTTCATACTCTTGGTGACATTATGATTGGGAAAAGATTCTCTATCTTTTCATAAGAATTTTTTTTTTTTTTTTTTTTTTAATTTGGGGGACCCTGAGAACAAGTCTCTGAGAGGGCCTGTGGACCCTGAAAGGGTTAATATGCATAAATTCTAGTGGCTTCAAATCAAGCAGGAGAAAGCTGGTAGGCCCACATGTGAGAGAATTGGTCTGTGTGGTCAGTGTGCACCACATAAAAAAAAACCTGCAGCATGCAGTGCATAATGAGAAAAAAAAAGCTCTGACCGTTTTTTTGGATTAAAACGCCTACTTTGAGGTGTATTTTCGTATAATATTTATCATTGTATTCTCGTTTTCATGGTCTCAGGTAATAAAATGGAAAACATTACAGAAATAGAGATGATTTTGATTAGTTTCATGATGAAAACGACCTTGAAATTGAGCTCAAAGTAGCAGAAATGTTCGATTTTTACCAATGTTCGGGAGTAAGCAAATCACACCACACGTCCAATACACATCAACTGTGAAGTCTAATATTCTTTCACTAGTGCACTGATATTATTTATACCATTTTTACAATAGTGCAGTAGTTTGCATAACAGTAAATTTTGTATTTTTTGTATGAATAAAAAATCAAAATAGAAAGCATTAGTAATATAAGAGGAGCCTAGAGACAACTAATGAACAGAGGATATGTTATTTTAGTGCCAAGAATGTTTACATTGTTTATTCTGGACCCTACTTTGAAACTGGCATCTTTATTAATTTGCGTGAATTTGGCCAAATTGCCAATTTCTGACTTTATTGGGTAGTTCAAATTGGTAAATGGGCAGTTTCTTGTACTCAACTGATAGAAAAAAATGGAGTTCTGAAGAAATAGCTATGAGTTGGGTCAACTGGAACAACGGAATTGTTCAAAAACAGGGCTCAAAGTCGGGAAAAAAGCCGATGCGTATATGTCGCAAAGACTGCTAACTTCACGGGAGCGTAATTCCGTGAGTTTTCCACCAAATGTTGTACTTTTGGTGTTATTACCATCAGGAAAAGATTATCACCTCGTAATTTTTTTTTTTTTTTTTTTTTTTTTTTTTTTTTTTTTTTTTTTTTTTTTTTTTTTTTTTTTTTTTTTTTTTTTTCAAAAAATTTTGCGACATAGAATGACAGTTTCAGAAAGGGGCTTGCGACAGTCAAAGGGTTAATGCCTAATTCTATTGTTAATGTAATATATGTTAGTGTAAACTCGTTACCTGGCATTTATATGTATTTATAAGTGGAAAAAAATAGCGTTCTGCTTTCAGGTAACGTTTGCTTTCCGTCAGTAGCCTGGAACCTAACCTGCTGTATAAGTGGGGCCCTACTGTATATGTACAGTATAATCTATAAAAATGCTTAGTTTGTCAGGAGACAGTGCCTGTGCTTGTCTGTATAAACATTGTCATAGTTGTGCTGTCAAGAGGAAAAGAGGGAGTGAGAAAAACGGTGTAAGGGATGGGTGAAGGGCAGGGAATAGGGTTTTGGTGGTTGGTTTAGAGAGGACAATACGAGGTTCATCTTACAGGTGCTGGATATGTACATTATCATCATCATAGGGCTGCCAGAATTAAAAGCATATGATAAGAATATTTATTTTTCTCTAAAATTCAGTTTCTCTATTCTCATTTACAATGAACACTTACTACAGTGGTGATAGTGGGCACTGGTTGCAGTAGGGTGATGGTGATGGGCGAAGAGGTGATGGGTAGCATCACCAGCCATACAACTATATGGATCACAATCTGTTGATGAAGACACTTCTATACAATTTAGGACATTTACTAGAAGAAGCATTTTGTCATGAGTAGCATCTTCAGTCCTAATACAGAGTAAGCTGAAAAATGTCTTGTATAGTGATGTAAGATAAGTAGCAAGTGTGAGATGGGGAAAGTTATCATACATTCTGTTATTTCAATAGGGCATCATGGACAGGGACAATTTATATTGAGATATGCCTGTACTGACTACAAAAACAAATCTTACTAACAAAAACATTATAATCGTAGGTATTGTACATAGGATTGTATAAATTATAATATTAGTATAACACTCATACTTAAGAGTTTCAAGCAAGGCTTGAGCTAATATAGGGTTTATTTAAAGATGCAGTAAATCCTCTCATAATTTGGGAGATATCCTCTTGAAAATTGCCGCCTGATGAAAAATAGCATTCTGAGCAGTAAAGTCTAGGAATAATACAGTACAGTATTGTCACACCTCTCACCTCCCTTCCAGTTATCTGTGTAGAAATCCTTTAAATTGTTATCTTGTTTCTTTTTTTTTTCTGGTACTTTTAATTTTTGGTTCCCCCTAAACAACCCCATAGAATAAATTAACATAAATATGAGATGTGGTAGCCAGACGACTTGTAGGAGTGACGGCAAGAATAACGTTTTCTCTAGTCCAACACCAGAGAAAATGTGTACACTATAATATTACTGGGGGTAAATGTAGAAAATTATTCCTTTTGTATGCCTTCACTCAGAGCATCATTTCTTCTAAAAATGGTGTTACATGAGAATGGGAGTGTTGTTCTTTATTTATTCTACTGTATCAACATAGAGACAACTTGTACACAATGTAACTTGTACACAAACCAGATGCATTTGCCTGGTTTGTTTACAAAAACTCACAGCCCCCTAGTCTGTTTACAAAACTTGCATCTTCTCCCCCCCCCCTCTCTCTCTCTCTCTCTCTCTCTCTCTCTCTCTCTCTCTCTCTTTCTCTCTTTCTCTTACTCTCTCGTTTCTTTCTCGTTCTCTCTCTCTCTCTCTCTCTCTCTCCTCTCTCTCTCTCTCCCTCTCTCTCTTTCTCTCTCTCTCTTTCTCTCTCTCTCTTTTCTCTCTCTCTCTCTTCTCTTTCTCTCTCTCTCTTTCTCTTTCTCTCTCGTTCTCTCTTATTCTCTTTCCTCTCTCCCCCTCTCGTTCTATTTCTCTCTCTCTCTCTCTCTCTTCTTCCTCTCTTCTCTCTCTTCTCTCTCTCTCTCTTCTCTCTCTCTCTCTCTCTCTCTCTCTCTCTCTCTCTCTCTCTCTCTCCTCTCTCTCTCTCTCTTTTCTCTCTCTCTTTTCTCTCGTTCTCTTTCTTTCTCGTTCTCTTTCTTTCTCGTTCTCTTTCTCTCTTTCTCTCTCTTTCTCTCTCTTTCTCTCTCTTTCTCTCTTTCTCTCTTTCTCTCTCTTTCTCTTTTTTTTACACGGGGTTTGACAAGGTTAAGGATCCCTAGCTTTATTGACAAGCTATTTACAAGTTAAGGATTCCTAACTTTATTGGCAAGCTAAGAGCTATTACCTACATCAGCTCATTTGAAAGCATTTTTATTGTTATGAGACATACAAGTAGGGAACAGGATGAAGTTGGAGCCATCTGTGGGCCAGCATTTTCATTTGATCAACTGACTTTATCTTGTTGACATCATTATGCTGTACGAATGTGTTCCATACTCAAGTCATCTGGGTATATATGATCTCAGATGGAGTGATGTTCTGGAAAAGGGGTACACCCAAAGAGTGAAGTTGTGCTTTCTGCCCGTCTTGTGGCATAAAAGTTTGTTTCACGCTGTCCTCGAAGGGATCCAAGTGTGGTACTTTGAAAATATTGGCCTTGTACATAACAGAAAGGGCCCACCCACATCCCTCCTGTGTTGAAGGCTCTGCTGAAATGACAGATCTATCCAGGATGGGTCCAGGCGAGAGATGAGACGTCTTGCTCTGTTCTCTACTCTGTCAAGCAGTCGCAGATGAGAGGGGGGCGGGAAAAACCCAAGAAAGTGGAGCATACTCAAGGTGTGAGCGTACTTGTCCCTTTGTACAGAATCTTGCAACCCTACTGTCAAGCAGATGCGAGATACAGCGAAGTGCTGTAGCTTCCTGGCTGCCTTGTTTGCAAGATTAAAACATGGTTCTTCATGGTTAGTTTGGAGTCAGATTTCATCCCAAGGATATAAACTTTTTCCCTCCAGGTGCCAACACCTCCCATTCATCCTTACTACTGCATCAGCATTACCATCATGGTGCCTAGAGATGATCATCATTTGCGTTTTTTTCAGGTGCAAATTTTACTTGCCATCTATTTTCCCCAAGCTGATATAAGCTCTCAGCTGGTGATTGGGTGTATTTTAAAAGCAGCTGGCATTTCTTCTTTTGGATAAGTGAATGTCAGTGTACAGTCGTCTGTATATGCATGTGATTCTGGGATGAGATGAAGAAAGTCGTTTGAGTAGACATTTTCCCTAACAATGGTCCCCGCATGCTTCCTTGTGGACCACTTGCCCCAATAGGATGTCTTGCTGTTTCCCATTCCTTTGAAAAAACTACATTTTGAGATCTCCCTTTAAAGGAAAATCATAAAGGGGGACATAGAATAGAGCCGCAATTCCCAGTGTTTGAAGTTTTTGAAAGAGGCCTGGTCCCATCCCCGGTCAAAAGCGCCAGCAATGTCCAGTGTACCCCCGGATTTTGGACCACCAAAGTGACGGGTTGCCATTTTAAGTGGAAAGGTTTAAAAACAGATCAGCCCCAGGTGACCTTTCCAAAAGCCTATTGACGATCACAAAGTAGGGTTTTGATTTTTTGGTTAGCCCAAAAAAAAAACCTTTTTTTCTTTTTTGTTTTTTTTGGGAAAGGGAATTAAATTTGTTTTTCCACGGGAAAACCTTTAAAAATTTTGATTGAAAGGGATTTGACATGGGTCTGAATTTCTGAATTTCTTTTTCTGCTCTTCTTTTTTTTTTGGCCGGGGACTCTTTGCCTCTTTCCCCGGGCTTTCCTTCTGGCCTTTCTTTTGTCTTGGGGTTCTTTTGTTTTGGTTTGGCCTCTTCCCCGCCTTTTTTCCTCTCTTCTGTTTTCTCTTTTCTCTTCTCTCTCTCTGTTTTCTCTCTTCTCTCTCTCCTTCTCCTCTTTTCTGTCTCTTTTTCTGTCTTTTCTCTCTGTCTCTCTCTTTTCTCTTTTGCCTTCTTTCTGTCTCTCTCTCTGTCTCTCTTCTTCTTCTCTCGGTCTCTCTTTTGTCTTTTGTCTTTTTCTCTGTCTCTCTTTTGGTCTCTCTTTTGTCTCTCTCTCTTTTTCTCTTTTCCTCTCTCTCTTTCTTCTCTTTTTTTCTTTTTTCTTTTCTTCTTTTTCTTTTTCCTCCCCCTCTTTTTGTCTCTCTTTCTGTCTCTCTTTTCTCTTTTCTCTCTCTCTTTTCTCTCTTCTCTTCTTCTCTCTCTGTCTTTTCTCTCTTTTTCTCTCTCTGTCTCTCCCCTTTGTCTCTCTTCTCTTTTTCTCTCTCTCTCTCTCTTTTCTCTCTCTGTCTCTCTTTTCTCTCTCTTTTTCCCCCTTTTCTCCCTTTTCTCTTTTTGTCTCTTTTCTCTCTCTTTCCTTTTTCTCTCTTCTCTCTTTCTCTTTCTCTTTTTTTCTCTCTTAAATTTTTTTGTTTTATCTTTTTTTATCCCTCTGACCCTACACAAGACTACAAAAAAATTTTTTAAAGGGTAATTAGTGAACTATTTACAGGGGGGGGGGAAAACCCCCGGTTTTCGTCATTAATTTTTTCCCAAAAGTTGAAAAAAAAAATTCAACGAAAAAATGGAGCAATATTTCCCATAAAAAATTAAAGTGAATTCAATTAATCCATTCCAGCCCCCCAAAAAAAAAAAACATTTTTTAGAGAAAAAATTTTATACAAAAAAAAATGAGAAAAAAATTTAAAAAAAAGGGCTAAAGAAATGGATAAATGAACATTTTAGTCACTTTTATCTTTAATGAAGACTTTTTTGTTGGCGTTTATTTTGGAAGAGTGAGGAGGGGGAAGGGAAGGAAACCCCCTCCCTAAGGACCCTTTAGGTATAAAATCCCTTTTCCGGGGTTACTTTCCCCTTTTTTGGGCTTTTTACAGGCAATGGACCCCTGTTTGCCAAAAAAAAAAACTGTTTTTTCCCAAAGCCAAAGGGCAAGGGATTGTCATTGAACATGCTGCCGACACAGCTTGCAACGCTTTGTTAGGGTGATATTTCTCCCCAAAAATTTGCCCAAATTTACTCCCCTTTGCACACGTTTTTAAACACTGAAAAAGGGGGCCCTTTTTCCCCCCCCCTTTTTCCTCCTCCCCTTAAGCAATTTCCTCAGTTGCAAACTGTTTTTGTTCCAAATTTAAGGTGTTGACCCTTTTTTTGTGGTCATCCAAACCCAAATCTTACACATCCTGGCCACCACATCCCAAACCCCGGGCTTCCCCAAAAACCCCCTGGTGGCTTATTTAAATAGTCGCACTCTAATAAACAAACACAAAAAAAATGGATTATTACAAAAGGTTTTGGATGAATGCGCAGGGTAATGCTCACTCAACAAGAAACAAAGCCAGACTGACTCAGAACGTGTGGGATACTTTGTGTGAGCACAGGCAGGCGAACACGTTTGGTAAGGCGGATCAACAAAAACCGAGGTGATGAACGAAAACTGGGACAAAATTTTGGCGGAAAAAGTTGTCGAAAGCTGAATTCAATGATAACCGAGGTTCCACTGTATGCATTTTATCGCTCTGGGACGCTTTAAATGTCATAGAATATTATGTGTGGGTGAGGTGGCTTGGTATGGTAGCCTGGCTGGCTACCATACATACCACACTTGATTTCTTACAATAAATACTACTTATCTCACCCTACATTAAGACTACAAATATTTTAAGGTAAGTAATGAGTGTTCTATATGTATTTTACTTTTTTATTGTTTTTAATGCCTAGTTCTATTGCTAACTTAATATATGTTAGTGTAAACTTATCTAGTATTTACAGGTCTCCCTCAACATTCACGAGGGTTAGGGGATCAAGAGCCTTGCGAATGTTGAAAACTCGCGAATGTTTGGTGCCCCAATATATTGTAGGGAAATATAATACAATACTGCTTCCTTAACTTGTTGAACCATGAACAATCATAAAATACATGAAAATGTCATAAAATATTGTACTAAATACATGTTATGGTTTAATAACATGTTTGTTATTAAATACCACTGCCTCTACCAGTGCCTCAACCACTGCGGCGCACTGCTCGTATTTTGGTAAAATTTCTTTACCAAAGGGCTGGCACTAGCAAGTTTGAGGGAGTGGTTTTTAATAACATATTAATAATAATAATACATGTTATTAATAATATGTAAGGGGCTTGGACTTCCAGCAAGCGTGCGTGAGCGTGTTAGATAGGAGTGAATGGAGACGAATGGTACTTGGGACCTGACGATCTGTTGGAGTGTGAGCAGGGTAATATTTAGTGAAGGGATTCAGGGAAACCGGTTATTTTCATATAGTCGGACTTGAGTCCTGGAAATGGGAAGTACAATGCCTGCACTTTAAAGGAGGGGTTTGGGATATTGGCAGTTTGGAGGGATATGTTGTGTATCTTTATGTGTGTATGCTTCTAGACTGTTGTATTCTGAGCACCTCTGCAAAAACAGTGATAATGTGCGAGTGTGGTGAAAGTGTTGAATGATGATGAAAGTATTTTCTTTTTGGGGATTTTCTTTTTTGGGTCACCTTGCCTCGGTGGGAGACGGTCGACTTGTTGAAAAAAAAAAAATTATTATTAACATACATCTTATTAAATACCACTGCTTGTATTTTTGTACAATTTCCTTCAATTCTATCATATTATTATTATTATTATTATTATTATTATTAGCAGTAGCAGAAATGTTCGATTCTTTGCCGTGTTTAAGAGGTGAGTGGTGCGTTGAGGTATATGTGGAGTCAAAAAACGTTATCTATGGAGGCAAAGAAGGGAATGTATGAAAGTATAGTAGTACCAACACTCTTATATGGATGTGAAGCTTGGGTGGTAAATGCAGCAGCGAGGAGGCGGTTGGAGGCAGTGGAGATGTCCTGTTTAAGGGCAATGTGTGGTGTAAATATTATGCAGAAAATTCAGAGTGTGGAAATTAGGAGAAGGTGTGGAGTTAATAAAAGTATTAGTCAGAGGGCTGAAGAGGGGTTGTTGAGGTGGTTTGGTCATTTAGAGAGAATGGATCAAAGTAGGATGACATGGAGAGCATTTAAATCTGTAGGAGAAGGAAGGCGGAGTAGGGGTCGTCCTCGAAAAGGTTGGAAGGAAGGGGTAAGGGAGGTTTTGTGGGCGAGGGTCTTGGACTTCCAGCAGGCGTGCATGAGCGTGTTCGATAGGAGTGAATGGAGACGAATGGTATTTGGGACCTGACGATCTGTTGGAGTGTGAGCAGGGTAATATTTAGTGAAGGGATTCAGGGAAACCGGTTATTTATAGCTGGACTTGAGTCCTGGAAATGGGAAGTACAATCCTGCACTCTAAAGGAGGGGTTTTGGGATATTAGCAGTTTGGAGGGATATGTTGTGTATCTTTATACATATATGCTTCTAAACTGTTGTGTTCTGAACACCTCTGCAAAAACAGTGATAATGTGTGAGTGAGGTGAAAGTGTTGAATGATGAAAGTATTTTCTTTTTGGGTCACCCTGCCTTGGTGGGAGACGGCTGACTTGTTGACCAAAAAAAAAAAAAAATGTCACCGTCCAGTACCTGTCCGAATAGCCATTCCAATATTCAGTCATGAATGGGTTGACATTATTTATACTGTAGTTTAATAGCAAATAATGAACAAACAAAACACTCACCACACTGAGTGGTGAGAGGGCTGGCTGCCAGTTGTGGGGGTCGGAGGGAGGGTAGTAGGGACTTGCGGGTGGCAGGAAACATAAATATGATCTGGCGGCTGGGAATTTGCGAATGTGTGAAGCCCGCGAAAGTTGAAAATGCGAATGATGAGGGAGACCTGTATATGCATTTATAAGTGGAAAAATGGACGTTCCACTTCATGGCAATTTCTGCTTTACAGAGGTTGCCTGGAACCTAACCTGCTGTATAAGTGGGCCCTACTGTATACTGTATGGATGTGTTTGTAGATGCAGAACTCTTAAAAAAATGACAGTAAAATGCATCAAGTAGATTAGGATAATTTTAAATGGACCAATAGATGGTTATTATATATCTCAGAATGGTTGGCAAGAGTGGTGATTATATAATTTCTTGCCCAAATAATTTCAGTTTTACTAGCTTGATTTAAATGTCACCAACTTATAATGGCAGGTCATCACAGATGCCTTTTCTCTCTTAATTCCCTCATTTAGTGTGCTCCTGAACTTTTTTTTTATTTGATATTTCCTCATGTATCTCTTATAACTTCCAGGGGTGCAGTTAGAGTGACAATGGATCTCACGAAATTAGATATCGTTCAGTGTCCAAGTGATTTCTACGTCCAGAATGCTTTCAAGGATAGTCATCGATGCGACAGGAAGTCGTCTTATGTAAGTACTATGTCATCTGTATTGATTCAGTTGATTGATTTTTTTCCCCTCTAATCTTAAAACTAATTCCCTCTTATATACATCTATCAGACATTCACAGAAGTCTCCTTCACCAGAGGACAGTGGTGTTGAACATGACATACGTACACTAAGGTACATATTTGAATGTTCTCAAGTTTAATCTTTTGATATTTTAATTATGGAATTGTGCATGGGTGGGAGCTGTGCCAGCTCTGCTTGCGAAAGGTTTAAAAAAAAAGCTTAAATATTTTTCTACAGAATTGTAGAAGAGTAAAAAAAAAACTTTACAGAAAAAAATATTTGTATAATTCAGCTTTGGAAAATGAACTGATTGAAATGGTAGAAAAGGTAGAATAAGTGTAATAGATGGTGAACCTTCAAAAGTGAAAATTGGAAATAGATACATAAGAGTAATCATGACTGTATGACGAAGAAAACCTTTCCTTTACCTTTGATGAGTTCCGATAGTTTTTCTACTCTGAGCCTGGTCATGGGCCAGGCTCGTCTGTTGCTTGCCTGATCAATCAGGCTGTTGTTGCTGGTGGTCCGCTGGCCCCATAATATAGCTGACCATGGCAGTCCTCCATATTCACTCCTTAGCAGCTCGTGAGAATTCTTGAAATTCACTGTCAACCTTCTAAGACAGTGATCTTTCCAGTCACAATGATGAATCTCATGGATGCTTCACACATGTTGATCTCTGTCTGTAAGAATATTATGAATATATAGATCCTGGCTGCACTTTTAAAATTTTGATTTGCAATCTAATTGAGTAACTTTTATTTTCCATAGTTACTAAAGTACTAAATACAATGGAGCCTCTACTTGTGAGCATATCCACGTGCGAGTTTTTCCAAATACGAGCAGTCGATCGGTTGATTTTTTGCTTCCATACGCAAGCGAAATTTCCATAAGCGAGCGGGCCTCAAGGGAGGTTCCTTGATGCTGGTGAGGGGCTCTTGCTCTTGATCTAGGGAATTGGATCTCATTTGTTTGTTAGACTATCATATTGAAACTTGGGCAATGTATGATGGAAAGATGCTTCTTAATGTACACCAAAAATTAAAGAAATCTTACCATAAATAATGGAGTTCACTTCTCAGCAATTAGCCACCCCATAGAGGTATTTTCATATTGTTTTTATGGTTGTATTCTCGTTTTTTTTGTCTCATTTGATAGACTGGAAGATATATTACAGAAATAGATATGATTTTGATTGGTTTCATGATGAAAAGTACTACCTTGAAATTGAGCTCAATGTAGCAGAAATGTTCGATTCTTTGGTGATGTTCAAGAGTAAACAGTACGTATGCAGTTGTGCATGGGTTACATAATTTATACAATTATTACAATAATGCAGTAGCCTGCATAGCAGTGAATCTTCTATTTTTTGTGCGAATAAAAATTACAAATTATTTATATTGTAATAATAATAATACATATAATAATAATAGTATAATATAATATAATAATACATGTTTAATAATAATACTTGTATAATAATAATAATGTACTATATAATAATTATAATAATAGACAACTTACACCAATACATAAAGGTGGTGACCCTACAGACGTAAACAACTATAGGCCAATATCAAACTTACCATTGCTACCCAAAATCTTCGAGAAACTCGTGCACAGGAGACTATATTCATTTATAACGTCACAAAACATACTCGACCCCTGCCAATTTGGATTCAGGAAAAATAAAAGCACTAATGATGCAATTATAAAAATGTTAGACCTGCTTTACAAAGCATTGGAAAATAAGGAATATCCGCTTGGAATTTTTATTGACCTAAGAAAAGCGTTTGACACAGTAGACGACGGCATCCTACTCCACAAACTTGACCACTATGGTATAAGAGGCCATGTGCTTGCATATTTTAAATCCTACCTTTCTAATAGGTATCAGTATGTCACCATTAAAGACACAGCCTCATCAATACGGCCACTTGATATTGGAATTCTGCAGGGAAGTGTCCTTGGACCCCTGCTCTTCCTCATTTACATCAGTGATCTTCCAAACATATCCCAACACCTGAAACCCATTCTCTTTGCTGACGACACAACTTATGTCATCTCCCACCCTAATCTTGCCACCCTCAACACCATTGTTAACAAGGAGCTGCTCAAAATATCGACTTGGATGACAGCCAATAAACTTACACTTAACACTGGCAAAACCTACTAATTATGTTTGGTAGCAGAGCAGGTGTTGCGCAACTTAACATTAAGATCGACAACACTCTAATTGCCAGACATAATGAGGGCAAATTCCTTGGCCTATACCTCGACAACAACCTAAATTTCAGTACCCATATCCAACACATAACAAAAAAAGTATCCAAAACGGTGGGGATCCTCTCCAAGATACGATACTACGTACCACAAACTGCCCTTCTCACACTATACCATTCACTTATATATCCATACCTTGCCTATGCTATCTGTGCTTGGGGTTCAACTGCAGCAACACACCTAAAGCCAATAATAACCCAACAAAAAGCTGCAGTAAGAATAACCACTAAATGCCATCCCTGGCAACACACCCCCCACTCTTCATAGATCGAAACTTACTCCCTGTTCAGTACATCCACACTTACTACTGTGCAATCTATATCTACAGGACCTTAAATTCCAATATTAACCTTGACCTAAAATGCTTTCTTGATAGTTGTGACAGGATCCACAGGCGTAACACCAGACACAAATATCTCTATGACATTCCCTGTGTTCGACTAAACCTTTACAAAAATTCAATGTATTTCAAAGGACCTAAAATCTGGAACACCCTACCTGAAAACTCTAGAACTGCAGACACATTCATCACTTTCAAACTACAGTTAGAAAACATCTTATCTCCCTGATCCACCCCGACAACTAACTACATGATAACCACCTGGTGGTTCACAATTACACTCACTCACCCACTGACTATAAACCCAGAAATACTAATCTTAATCTTAAAATAATAAATCCTAACTAGTCATAAGTTTGCCTATGATACTCCAATATAGACACCTTGTATTGTGCCAAAACAAAAGCATTCACATTGCTAAACTCACAAATTATGATGTAGTCACTTAGCCTTAATACTATAATCTGTAAGGATTTAATGTTAAGAATTAATCTAAATCTGCTCGAAATGCCTAGCCATGCTAGGTGTCCTAGTGGCCCCCTCTGTAATTAGTAGTTTATAACATGTAAACCACAAAATACCCAAAACCTGTAAACCCCACATTGTAACCATTATAGAGAATAAACTTGAATTGAATTGAAAAAAAAAAAAAAACTTCAAAAGGCCATCACTAGATTGCAGTGTTTACCACAACAAAGTTGGAGCAGTTGTGGCCAACACCAACTGTTACATGATATATTTTATTCATTCTAGAGTATATATCAGGTTTCAATGTTATTTATATTGTTTATGTCATATTAGATGAATTGTGATAGGTAAATAAGCCATATAGATAATCTTTCTTCTTTCAACACACCGGCCGTATCCCACCGAGGCGGGGTGGCCCAAAAGGAAAAACGAAAGTTTCTCCTTTTACATTTAGTAATATATACAGGAGAAGAGGTTACTAGCCCCTTGCTCCCGGCATTTTAGTTGCCTCTTACAACACGCATGGCTTACGGAGGAAGAATTCTGTTCCACTTCCCCATGGAGATAAGAGGAAATAAACAAGAATAAGAACTAGAAAGAAAATAGAAGAAAACCCAGAGGGGTGTGTATATATGTGCTTGTACATGTATGTGTAGTGTGACCTAAGTGTAAGTAGAAGTAGCAAGACGTACCTGAAATCTTGCATGTTCATGAGACAGAAAAAAGGACACCAGCAATCCTACCATCATGTAAAACAATTACAGGCTTTCGTTTTACACTCACTTGGCAGGACGGTAGTACCTCCCAGGGCGGTTGCTGTCTACCAACCTACTACCTATAATATAGATAATATTAGCAAAATTATTCAAGGAGTATTTTTGTCCAGTCTCCAGACAAACTCTCGTCTGCTGCCGACGATACCACTACATGACTAACATATTCATCCTAGAGTATATATCAGGTTTCTATGTTATTTATATTGTTTATTATGCCATATTAGATGAATTGTGATAGATAAATGAGCCGTATAGATATTTGCGAAATACTGAAGTATCTTGCCATGCCTTCTGAGAGCTGGGAACAGATTAATTGCATTTCATTTAATTTAAATGAGGAAAATTAACTCTGCAAATGAGCAAATCCAGATGTGAGCAAGGTCATGGAATGTATTAAACTCTTGAGTGGAGGTTCCACTGTAATAGTGTTCATTTTTCTTTATATAACAGTGGTCATCTCCCACTGAGGCAGGGTGATCCGAAAAAGAAATGAAAGTACTTCATTTTACAGTTAGTAATTTATACAGGAGAAGGGGTTAGTAGCCCCTTGCTCCTGGCATTTTAGTCACCTCTTATGACATGCATGGCTTACAGAGGAAGGATTCTTCTCCACTTCTACCATGGAGTTGATTTTTATATCTTGAACCAATATCAAAATTATAGTAACAAAAATATACTGCCTACCAATCTCAGGCAGACTCTAGGGTTTGCACAGTCTGACTTTGCATCTGCTGAAAATGTAAATAATCTTGCAACCTTCGTGTTGTTCATCAGAGTTGATAACTTCATAGCATCAGTAATCTTGTTTTACATGGTTTTGTAGTGATAAGTACAGTTTTTGGTAGTCTTGAGGTAGCTCTGATGGATACAGTCACCAACTTCTAGATAAAACTACTGAAGCCTGAAAGCTGTCTCTAGTAAAGCAACATTCTGCCAACCACAAAACGAAACATGAAATATTTGATTGCAGCACTTTTGATTTAACTTGGTTATTGAGGACAGAATCAATTAGTTGATGGCTGTAACTTTTTCCTCTCGACCAAGTCAAGAAATCTTGTGATTTATATCCTGTATCCAAGGATGCAGAACATAAATCACAAGATTTTTCTTCTCTGGAGTGTACTTGTACTCTGTCTGTAAAGGTCCTTCCTGCCAAAACTCCAAGTGTGTTTGTTCCAAACATATCAGGGGGGGGGGGACACCAATCTTTCAATTGCTAGAAACCATATAACTGAAAGCTTCTGGTTTTTTCCAGCAATGTGTGGTGTAAATATTATGCAGAAAATTCGGAGTGCGGAAATTAGGAGAAGGTGTGGAGTTAATAAAAGTATTAATCAGAGGGCTGAAGAGGGGTTGTTGAGGTGGTTTGGTCATTTAGAGAGAATGGATCAAAGTAGAATGACATGGAGAGCATTTAAATCTGTAGTAGAAGGAAGGCAGGGTAGGGGTCATCCTCGAAAAGGTTGGAAGGAAGGGGTAAGGGAGGTTTTGTAGGCGAGGGGCTTGGACTTCCAGCAGGCGTGCATGAGCGTGTTCGATAGGAGTGAATGGAGACGAATGATATTTGGGACCTGACGATCTGTTGGAGTGTGAGCAGGGTAATATTTAGTGAAGGGATTCATGAAAACCGGTTATTTTTATATAGCCAGACTTGAGTCCTGGAAATGGGAAGTACAATGCCTGCACTCTAAAGGAGGGGTTCGGGATATTAGCAGTTTGGAGGGATATGTTGTGTATCTTTATAAATATATGCTTCTAAACTGTTGTGTTCTGAGCACCTCTGCAAAAACAGTGATTATGTGTGAGTGAGGTGAAAGTATTGAATGATGATGAAAGTATTTTCTCTTTGGGGATTTTCTTTCTTTTTGGGTCACCCTGCCTTGGTGGGAGACGGCCAACTTGTTAAAAAAAAGGAAATTACTTCACATGAAATTTGTAATTCTCTCCAGGTATGAAATACCTCATCAGTTTGTATATTAGTCACTGATCAAGATAGACCTAGCAGTAGTCATTTTGTGTGTGTGAGCGCACACACTCGTACACTTGCGTGTGTGCAGATGTACATGCTCGTGCAACTCACCTATAGGTACTCACCAATATGTGGTTGTTGGGTCAAGTTTCAGTGTCAGTAGTACCTGTCATGTTGATACTATGGTAGTATGTTTGTAGTCCATTTGCAACTCCCTGCGTACTCATTATTTACCCTTATAAGACAGACTGTTGGGTGAGTCATTAGCCATTAGGACATTGCTGCTCAGTGTCAGCTCAGTTCAGATCCTGGAGTGGTGGTGTAAGGTCATGTCACTGCACTTTGTGCTCACATACTACTTAATATACAATAACAGGAGAACTAGAAGAGATATTACTATCTGTCATTCTGGGAGAAGCCATCATCCAGAGTCAGTTAGAGCATGACATCACCTTCTTGCCCCCACCTTTCAATTTATTACTTACCGCATATATTCTCTACTGGCCTTGTGGGCTTTATTGTGCCTGCTCTTAAAACTATGTATGGAGCCTGCCTCCACCATTTCATTGATATTATTCCACTTTCCAGCCTCCCTGAGACTTAAGAAATACTTCCTGACATCCCTGTGCATCATCTGTCTTTAACTTCTGGCTGTGTCTCCAAGTTCCTGTTTCTCTCCTCTCAAACAGCCTGCCCCTGTTAATGCTGTCAATTTTCCCGAGTAGTTTGTATGGTGTTACAGCTCCCCTAGTTCTTCTATCCTCCCATGTTAGATTCAATTCCATTAGCTTCTCCTCATAGCTCATGTCCCTTAACTCAAGAACAAGCCTTGTTGCATACTTCTTCACTTTTTCCAGTTATTGAATGTGCTTCCTCAGGTGTGGGTTCCAGACAAGTATGTAATACTCCAAGATGAGCCTGACAAATGTATAAAGTACCTGAAAAGACTTCGTTAAGATTTCTGAAGGTTACTACTAGATTTGCCAGATGTGTGTTGGTTGCAGAGGTCATTCTGCAGATGCGAGTCTCTGGTGTTATTCTGGGCACTATGCTCACTTCTAGGGCTTTCTCTTTGCATAAAGTCTGCAGCACCCATTCCCCTAGTCTATACCCCAGTTCTGGTCTTCTTGCACTTTCCCCAATCTTCATTCTTTGCATTTACTAGGGTTGAATTCAAGCTACCACTTATATGACCCCACTTATAGTCTGTCCAGATTCCTTTGGAGCCTTTCCTTGTCCTCATCTGTTTTTATTCTCCTCGTTAGTTTTAAATCATTGTCAAACAGATATATATCTGAATCAGTCCTTTCTGAATTGTCATTCACATAAACCAGAAGCAGTACTGGTCCTAATACCAGTTCTTATGGAACTCTGCCTGTTACTCTTCCCCATGGTGATGTCTCTTTCCTAACAATCACTTTGCTTCCTTTCCCTAGGATACTTTTTCATCCACCATAGTATGTTCCCTGTTATTCCCACCTGAATCTTAAGTTTCTCACCCATCTTCTTGTGGAGTACAGTATCAAATACCTTCTTGCAGTCTAAAAATATGCAGTCCCTGTAATCCACCCTCTCTCTTGTCTCTCCACTGATACTTTGTCATATAACTCCAATAAGTTAGTAAGACAAGATTTGCCATCCCTAAATCCATGCTGGTTGTTGTTTATGAAATCACTTCTCTCCAAGTATTTTACCACTCTGTCTGATAATTTCTCCAGGTCCATCGAATATTTGTACCTCTTATGCTGTTGTGTGGATGGCATACAGTACTTGTCAGTGCCCTTTATAGCCTCTCTGGTATTGCCCCAGTTTCTTTGTCATTGTTTGTGAGCTCTCCACCTTCCTTCCTCAGTAAAATTACCTGGTTAGTGTGGAAACACACTTAGGATTGTGCTACAGGCAACATTTGCACACCATGTAATTTTTTTTTTCAATTGCCTCTAATTTTTGCTGTCTCATAGCCTCATTAGCAGTTGTTAATACATTTTGAATTTTACCTAAAAGTCTCTCTGATCAGTAACTGCAAGGAAAGGATATAAGCAGAAATTTCTGATGCTCACCAATTATCAGCTGGGAGAGGTGGAGAATTAAATGGATGGAAGAGAAGAATCAGTATTCAGTAACAGATTGAACAGGTTGGCCTGACTTTAAGACAATACTTATATTGGAGACCAAGGATGAGTGAGCCATGTGAATTTCTGCCATTACATGCAAAAATGTTGGTCCAGTTACCAATACCTGGAGTATATCTAGAGGGGGTTTGGGGGGTCAGTGCCCCCCATTGGTAGCACTCTCTGGATCTTAGGTAGCAGTATGACTTGTTCAACAGTATAGTGCTTACAGCACAAAGGTGAGTTACATAGGCACCCATCTGTTGTTCAGATGAAGTAGTTGGGTAGTTAATAAGATGGCAAGCTGTCACTAGGCATACAGACAACTGGATAATATCAGCCATGAACTGAGTAGCTAATGGTAGAGTGGTAGAAGCACAGAGGTTAGCCTATAACCCATTTATGAGTAGACTTTTCATACAGGTTATATGAATACTTTGCTAGTCTTAACATGGTCTTCTTATGGGAGAGGTAGTGCCCTGATGCTAGACCCAGTAAAAGGAAGGTGCCTTATTATTCCTTGGACTGAACCTGATTACTTCCCATTCCTCAGTTGCTGTATAACTCATTTTGGTTTAGTGCTTCCCCATGTGAAGAAAATAATTCCACATGAAAATAACAATCCTGATGTGGTTTGTGGAACCACTCTTGGGGTTCCTCATAAGAGATTGAACTGGACACTACAAACCACATGATAAATAAAAGCAAACTATTACAGTCGGCAAGAGAGGTTTTCCATCTGATAAGAAAATATAATCGAGAGGAAACATGGCTTCCTGGGTAAATATCACCAGTGGTAATAAATTCCATGGGCAGCTCTACCAATCATCCCTCACTTGAATACGTGCATGTGACTTGAGTGATTTTATAAATTAATATATTTTTGCTGAAATACTAATACTTCAGCATTTTTTAAGCAACTCTCTAAATTATTTCTCTTGAAAAGATCAGAGCTGAATGATCTCAAGTTATAAATTTGTCCTCCATCTTCCTTGCCGGAACTTTTACCTTGGGATGGAGGGCGGGGGGAGGGCATTTTATTTTCTCTGTACCCACTTCATTATTCCGCAGCACTGTAGTTACAGTTAATAACATTTAGGTATACAGGTCCGCCATCACAAATCCGGCAATCAGTTATTCGGTTCCTTCAGTTATTCGGCACTATTTTTGGCTAGCATAATTTCAAATTTCCAGGGTCGCCACACCAACCTGCTGGTACTGTTTGGTGGTGCTACTTGCTGCATAAGTCATTCTAATTTCTTTTTCTCCATTTATTGTTTTAACCTGCTTACTTTTAGCCCTAGCCATGGTTCCAATGAAGAAAAGAAATGCTTCTCATTATGTAAAGCACCTACACAGTACATTATCCATTAAAGATAAGGTGGCTTTGAAGCCACTGTCGGTTGTCATGAGCTCAGTCTCATGAAGCAGGAGAATATGCTTTATTATTACGCTAATATCAACACTACAGCTTATTTGCCTATCACAATTGATCTAATATGGCATAAGAAACAATATAAATAACATAAAACATGTTAAATACTCCAGAATGAATAATATTTGGCATAATACCGAGCAGTTCGACGGAGGTATGAAGAGGATATGGTAAACAAATACCATTCTCCTATCCTTGTCTTGGGGGCTTATATTAGAGAAAACGGAGTATAGCACAGGGCTAACTGTGATATACACTCGTACTCCACCATAAACATGAAACAAAAAAGTTATTTTCTCTCTATAGATTATCACACATAGCAGCATATGTGTAGAGAACCTAGGATAACCCCAAAAAAGTCACCGTGGCTTATTTTTAGTACCTGGCTTGGATTAGCCATATATGATTTTTGGTAAATATTCGATTCCCAGCCAGGGTAGAAACATTAGGCGTGTTTCTTTACACCTGTTGTCTATGTTTACCCATCAGTAAATGGGTACCTGGGTGTTAGTCGACTGGTGTGGGTGTTATCCTGGGACACTGACCTAATTTTCTTGAAATACTCAGCATAACAAGTGCCTTTCTATACAGTAGTATGTCACTCGTATTGTAGATAGTGACCCTCGTATTGTAGATAGTCTTAATGACCCTCGTGTAGTAGATAGTCTTCTTAGTATGATAATAAGATGTTATCTTCATTTTTGAATAATAAAAAAATATTATAACATTTATATTATAATAATAAGGTAAAAGGACCCCAATGGAAATAAGTCACTCTGTCTGACTTTTTTGGGTTATCCTAGGTTCTCTACACATATGCTGCTATGTATGATAATTCTATGTAACTGTATTTGTGTATACCTGAATAAACTTACTTACTTACTGATGTCAGCTAGGCCTGTATACCTTGTACATGTACGTGTTGTAAATAAAGATATTATTATTATTATTATTATTATTATTATTATTATTATTATAATGGGTCGAAGAGGTATGGGGTAGGTTTAAAAATGTAGTGTTAGAGTGTTCAGCAGAAGTTTGTGGTTACAGGAAAGTGGGTGCGGGAGGGAAGAGGAGCGATTGGTGGAATGATGATGTAAAGAGAGTAGTAAGGGAGAAAAAGTTAGCATATGAGAAGTTTTTACAAAGTAGAAGTGATGCAAGGAGGGAAGAGTATATGGAGAAAAAGAGAGAGGTTAAGAGAGTGGTGAAGCAATGTAAAAAGAGAGCAAATGAGAGAGTGGGTGAGATGTTATCAACAAATTTTGTTGAAAATAAGAAAAAGTTTTGGAGTGAGATTAACAAGTTAGAAAGCCTAGAGAACAAATGGATTTGTCAGTTAAAAATAGGAGAGGAGAGTTATTAAATGGAGAGTTAGAGGTATTGGGAAGATGGAGGGAATATTTTGAGGAAATTGTTAAATGTTGATGAAGATAGGGAAGCTGTGATTTATGTATAGGACAAGGAGGAATAAGATCTTGTAGGAGTGAGGAAGAGCCAGTTGTGAGTGTGGGGGAAGTTCGTGAGGCAGTAGGTAAAATGAAAGGGGTAAGGCAGCCGGGATTGATGGGATAAAAGATAGAAATGTTAAAAGCAGGTGGGGATATAGTTTTGGAGTGGTTGGTGCAATTATTTAATAAATGTATGGAAGAGGGTAAGGTACCTAGGGATTGGCAGAGAGCATGCATAGTTCCTTTGTATAAAGGCAAAGGGGATAAAAGAGAGTGCAAAAATTATAGGGGGATAAGTCTGCTGAGTATACCTGGTAAAGTGTATGGTAGAGTTATTATTGAAAGAATTAAGAGTAAGACGGAGAATAGGATAGCGGATGAACAAGGAGGCTTTAGGAAAGGTAGGGGGTGTGTGGACCAGGTGTTTACAGTGAAACATATAAGTGAACAGTATTTAGATAAGGCTAAAGAGGTCTTTGTGGCATTTATGGATTTGGAAAAGGCGTATGACAGGGTGGATAGGGGGGCAGTGTGGCAGATGTTGCAAGTGTATGGTGTAGGAGGTAGGTTACTGAAAGCAGTGAAGAGTTTTTACGAGGATAGTGAGGCTCAAGTTAGAGTATGTAGGAAAGAGGGAAATTATTTCCCAGTAAAAGTAGGCCTTAGACAAGGATGTGTGATGTCACCGTGGTTGTTTAATATATTTATAGATGGGTTGTAAGAGAAGTAAATGCGAGGGTCTTGGCAAGAGGTGTGGAGTTAAAAGATAAAGAATCACACACAAAGTGGGAGTTGTCACAGCTGCTCTTTGCTGATGACACTGTGCTCTTGGGAGATTCTGAAGAGAAGTTGCAGAGATTGTGGATGAATTTGGTAGGGTGTGCAAAAGAAGAAAATTAAAGGTGAATACAGGAAAGAGTAAGGTTATGGGGATAACAAAAAGATTAGGTGATGAAAGATTGAATATCAGATTGGAGGGAGAGAGTATGGAGGAGGTGAATGTATTCAGATATTTGGGAGTGGACGTGTCAGCGGATGGTCTATGAAAGATGGGGTGAATCATAGAATTGATGAGGGGAAAAGAGTGAGTGGTGCACTTAGGAGTCTGTGGAGACAAAGAACTTTGTCCTTGGAGGCAAAGAGGGGAATGTATGAGAGTATAGTTTTACCAACGCTCTTATATGGGTGTGAAGCATGGGTGATGAATGTTGCAGCGAGGAGAAGGCTGGAGGCAGTGGAGATGTCATGTCTGAGTGCAATGTGTGGTGTGAATATAATGCAGAGAATTCGTAGTTTGGAAGTTAGGAGGAGGTGCGGGATTACCAAAACTGTTGTCCAGAGGGCTGAGAAAGGGTTGTTGAGGTGGTTCGGACATGTAGAGAGAATGGAGCGAAACAGAATGACTTCAAGAGTGTATCAGTCTGTAGTGGAAGGAAGGCGGGTAGGGGTCGGCCTAGGAAAGGTTGGAGAGAGGGGTAAAGGAGGTTTTGTGTGCGAGGGGCTTGGACTTCCAGAAGGCATGCGTGAGCGTGTTTGATAGGAGTGAATGGAGACAAATGGTTTTTAATACTTGACTTGCTGTTGGAGTGTGAGCAAAGTAACATTTATGAAGGGGTTCAGGGAAACCGGCAGGCCGGACTTGAGTCCTGGAGATGGGAAGTACAGTGCCTGCACTCTGAAGGAGGGGTGTTAATGTTGCAGTTTAAACCCTTTGAGGGTTTTCGTCGTACTAGTACGTCTTACGCGTAGGGGTTTTTGACGTACTAGTACTCATAAATTCTAGCGACCTCAAATCTAGTGGGAGAAAGCTGGTAGGCCTTCATATGAAAGAATGGTCTATGTGGTCAGTGTGCACAGTCTAAAAAAAATCCTGCAGCACACGGTGCATAATGAGAAAAAAAAAAAACTTTTTCCATTTTTTTTTTAATAAATCAGCGACTTTGCAGTGTATTTTCATATGGTATTTATTGTTGTATTCTAGTTTTCTTGGTCTCATTTTATAGAATGGAAGACATATTACTGAAATTGAGATGATTTTGACTGGTTTTACAATGAAAGGTGCCTTGAAATTGAGCTCAAAGTAGCAGAAATGTTCGATTTTTACCAAACTTCAAAAGTAAACAAATCGTGCCAAGCGTGCAATACACGTCAACTGGTGAGTCTAATATTCTTTCACAAGTGCACCAATAATATTTATACCATTTTTTACACTAATGCAGTAGTCTGCATAACAGTATATCTTATATTTTTTGTGAGAATAAAAATTCAAAGTGGAAAACAAAAGAATATAAGAGGGGCCTTGAGACGTGACTAATGACTAGAGGAAATGTCATTTTAGTGCCAGGAATGTCTTTCTTGTTTATTCTGGACCCTATTCCGAAATTGGCATCTTTTGAAATTTGTGTGAAATTGGCAAAATTGCTAAATTCTGACCACTGTACTGGATAGTTGAATTTATAAATGGGTGGTTTCTTGCACCCATTCGATAGAAAAAATGGAGTTCTAGCGAAATATTCATGTTTTTTGTCGACTAGTACAGTGAAATTGGCCGAAAATGGGGCTCAAAGTGGGCAAAATCGCCGATCCGTAAACATCGCCGAGACCGCTAACTTTGCGAGAGCATAATTCCGTAAGTTTTCTATCAAATTTCAAACTTTTGGTGTCGTTATGATCGGGAAAAGATTCTCTATCTTTTCATAAGAGAAAATAATTTTTTTTTTTTTTTTAAATTTGGCCGACCCTGAGAACGAGTTTCGGAGAGGGCCTGTCGACCCTCAAAGGGTTAAAAACTGTAGTGTAAAGCACCCTTCTGTCAAGACAGTGATGGAGTGAATGATGGTGAAAGTTTTTCTTTTTCGGGCCACCCTGCCTTGGTGGGAATCGGCCAGTGTGATAATAAAATAAAATAATTATTATTATTATTATTTTCTCAGTTGTTTGTTGGGTTATCTTATTCAAAGTTGGGCAATGTATGATGGAAAGATACTTCTTCACGTACACCAAAAATGAAAGAAATCAGTCCATAAATAGCGGAGTTCACTTCTCAGCCATTAGCGGCCGCTTAGCGGTATATTTTTGTATGTTTTTTATGGTTATATTCTCATTTTTTCGGTCTCATTTGATAGAATGAAAGATATATTACAGAAATAGATATGATTTTGATTGCTTTCATGACGAAAAGTACCTTGAAATTGCGCTCACAGTAGCGAAAATGTTCTATTCTTTAGCGAAGCTCTAAGAGTAAACACCGTTCAATACCTGTCCGGTGTCAGTCCAAATTCCAGTACGGACTCAAGAATGGATTGACATTATTTATACAATTATTACAATAATGCAGCAGTCTACATAACGGTAAATCTTTTTTTTTTTTTTTTTTTTTTTTTTGTGAATAAAAATTCCAAATGGTAAGCAAGAGTAATATAAGAGGGGCCTGGAGCTGTGACTAATGAACAGAGAAAATGTTATTTTAGTACCAGGAATGTCTACATTGTTTATTCTGGATCCTATTTTGAAATTGGCATCTGTTGAAATTTGTGTGAAATTGGCCAAATTGCCAATTTCTGACCACTTAATTGGGTAGTTGAAATAAGTGAATGGGCGGTTTCTTGTACTCAGTTGACAGACTAGAAGTAAATAAGTTTATTCAGATATACACAGATACAGTTACATAGATTATCATACATAGCAGTGTATGTATAGAGAACCTAGGATAACCCAGAAAAGTCAGACAAAGTGACTTATTTCCAGTACCTGGCTTGGGCTTGCCATATATGATTTTTGCTAAATATTTTTTTTTCTCGGTTGTTTGTTGGGCTATCTTATTGAAACTTGGGCAATGTATGATGGAAAGATGCTTCTTAACGTACAACAAAAATAAAAATGACGGACGATAAATAAGGGAGTTAACTTCTCAGCCATTAGCCGCCTCTTTGCAGTATATTTTCGTATGGTTTTTATGGTTGTATTCTCATTTTTTGGACTTTTTTGATATAATGGAAGATATATTACAGAAATAGACATGATTTTGATTGCTTTCATGACGAAAAGTACCTTGAAATTGAGCTCAAAGTAGCGTAAATGTTTGATTTTGCCGATGTTCAGTAAACTGTGTAAATCAAGTTGGTTAATTTTATTAAGTGTATTCTAACTTAACCACTGTGTAATTCGACAAACTCAGTAATCCGGCACACTACAGGTCCCAGTGATGCCGGATTTGTGATGGAGGACCTGTAGTACCAACATTTAGATAAAATAGTTGTTCTCTAGATTCTGAAGAAACTTACCACCTTTATACATTTATTATACTTGATCATTATCCTTTGCTTCAGCATCATGTATAAATAGTTGATCATAGCCAGCACCTTTCCACCCACTGCTTTTCTCACACCAATATCACAAGGCCAGTATTCTAATATGGGTCATCTTATGGCTACGATCTACTGATCATTATGGCTATGATCTACTGATTTTTGCCATTAGCAGATAATAGATAAGGTTATGTACAGTAATCAGATGAATACTTGATTCATTTCAAAGTAAGTTTTATTAACTGAATATTGGTGATATTAAGTATCTTAATCATGTCTTGTGTCCGCAGTGTGTGCCCATCCAGGGACGAGGCTTTGACACTGGTGGTTATAAATGTGAGTGTATCCAAGGCTATGAATATCCCTTTGAAGACCCCATTACCTATTTTGATGGTCAGCTGGTGGAGGCCGAGTTTCTCAATATTATTCGCAACAAGAAAACCAGGTAAGGTAGTGTCTGGGCATCGTGGATGTGCAATCAATTCATCGTTGGTTTAAATTTTTTATTTGATTTTTTTTAAACACCAGCTATCTCCCACCGATGTAGGGTGACACGGAAAACAAGAAACACTTTCACCATCATTTACTATATCAGTCTTGCCAGAAGCGGTCTGATACTGCAGTTCAGATGCCCCAGCAAACTGCAAATATCCCCACCTCTCCTTCAGACTGTAGGCACTGTACTTCCCATCTCCAGGACTCAAGTTTGGCTAACTGGTTTCCCTGAATCCCTTTACAAATGTTACCTTGCTCACCCTCCACCAGCTCGTTAAGTCCCAAAAGCCATTCACCTTCACTCATTCCTATCTAAGACACACATGCCTGCTGGATGTCCAAGCCCCTCACACACACAAAAACCTCATTTAACCCCCTCTCTTCAACCTTTCCTAGAGCGACACCTACCCCGCCTTCCTTCCATCACAGAGTTATATACCCTCCAAGTCATCCTATTTTGCTCCACCATCTCTTAAATTTCCGAACTACCTCAACAACCTCTCCTCAGCCCTCTGAATAATATTTTTAGTAACCTCGTGCCTCCTGATCTCTAAGCTACAAATTTTCTGCATAATGACATCTCACATTGCCCTCAGACACGACATCTCCATTGCCTCTAGCCTTCTCCTCGCTGCATCATTCACAGCTCATGCTGCATGCCCATATAAGAGTGGGTGTCAGGTATATATCAGTGATATTTAATATTGACAAGTTGATGAATTAGACATATGTGCAACATCTGGGTATTTTCATTTTGTAGATGTTTTGTCATCCAGTGGCCTTATCAGTACAATACAGGGACATAAACTGAAGATTTTAGAATTATCAACAGAAGTTTTTCTAACTAATTTTGGAAACCTGCATTCAAATCTGAACTTAGTTGTGCTCCACCATGTACAGTTTCTGCGAGACAGAATCCCATGATGAGCAATTTCACCAAGACATCCATCATGGAGAAGAGATATCAGGGAAAACCTGACAATCAGTTTGATAGTCGACTTCTGCTGGACACTGGCATGGAGAGCTCTACTCAACACAAGCAATAAAGCCTAAAAACTGTGATGTAAATACATTTGTATGACTGTACTGTAACCAGTTAGCCGGACTTGAGTCCTGAGGGTGGGAAGTACAGTGCCTGCACTCTAAAGGAGGGGTTTGGAATACTTGGAATATAAACTGTCATATCTGTGCTCCTCTGGCAAGACAGTGATAATGTGAATGGTGGTGAAAGTGTTTCTTTTTCAGGTCACCGTACCTTGCTGGGAGATGGCCAGTGTGTTAAAACAAAAAATTAATAGGTAACATATATCATGTGGTTCTGCAACCTTAAATAGCAAAAGTATTGACCACATTGGCAGTTTGGAGAGATATATTGTGTATTTTTATACGTATATACTTTTAAACTGTTGTATTCTGGGCATCTCTGCAAAAACAGTGATTATGTGTGAGTGAGGTGAAAGTGTTGAATGATGATGAAAGTATTTTCTTTTTGGGGATTTTCTTTCTCTTTGGGTCACCCTGCCTTGGTGGGAGATGGCCGACTTGTTAAAAAAAAAAAAATTGACCATAGCTTTCAAACTAAAATTACAGTCAAACCTCAGTTTTTCATTGCATTACTTATCAAATAAATCAGTTTTTAAATGAGGTGTTTGAGAAAAAAATGTCCTAGTTTTCATGTGTTTTCTTGGTTGTTGACAAGACAATTTTTATTGAGCGGGTTCATGAGGTCTTTGCCCCTGTCAAAAAGTACCTCATTAAAAAAACAGTTGCTACTCAGGACCCTTTTACTTATGGATAATGCTCAGATAATGCTCCTGCTCACCCTCCAAGCTTGGAAAACAAGTGGCTGGAGGAGTTCAGTTTTATAACTGTGAAGTTCTTGCCTCCTACCACCACTCCTCTCATCCAGCCCATGGACCAGTAGGTCATTTCTAACTTCAAGAAACTGTACACCAAAGCACTTTTGAAAGGTGCTTTGAAGTCACTTTAGAAACAAATTTAACCCTCAGGGAGTTCTGGAAGGACCATTTTAATATCCTCACCTGCTTGAGGCTTATAGACAAAGTCTGGGGAAATGTGTCTTCCAGGGACCATCCAGTCAGCATAGAAGAAATTGTGGCATGACATTGTGGCAGCCAGGGATTTTGAAGGTTTTGAAGATGAACCTGAGCCAGTAGAGGATATTGCGTCCCTGGGTAAGACCTTGGGCCTAGAGGTGACTGAAGATGATGTGGTGGAGCATAGAAATGAACTCACCACAGAAGAACTTCTAGACCTTCAGAAGGAGTAGCATCAGATTGCAGTGGAATAACTGTCATCAGAGGAAGAGGAGGGGAGGGATGATGTGCCCACTTGTCAAGGAAATGTGTGCTAAATGGCATGAAATGCAGACAAGCAGTTGCGGTCATCCATCTCTCGAATATGCACAATGACAGTGTAATGTCTCAATTTAGACAAGTGATAAAATGGAGCCTGAAACAAACCTCACTGAACAGGTTTTTAGTGAGACAAAGAACCAGTGAGCCAGAACAAGGTGTTAGTGGTGAAAAGAGACAGAAACCACACTAGAGGGACAGTTGCCTGACATGTTAATAGAAGGTGACTCCTTCCAAGCAGTAACATCCCCCCTCCTCTCCTCCACCTCCTGCTTCCAGTATACCATTAGCTCCTCTGACAGGTAAGGGGAAGTTAAATTTTCATTTAGTATTCATTTTTACAGTTTCCCTGTGCTGTATAATTTTATACATTGTTTTATGAAGTAGTTAGTGCATTATAGTGGAACCTCTACTTACGAGTTTAATCCGTTCCATGACCTTGCTCGCATCTGGATTTGCTCGTTTGCAGAGTCAATTTTCCTCATTTAAAATAATTGAAATAGAATTAATTCGTTCCAGTGGAATTCCAGGCACGAGAAAATACTTCAATATTTCCCCTAATATCATGTCTGCCACTGCTACCTCATGATGTCTGCCACTGCTAACTCATGATGTCTGCCACTGCTGCTTCATGTTGTCTGCCACTGCTGCTTCATGTTGTCTGCCGCTGCTACCTCATGATGTCTGCCACTGCTACCTCATGATGTTTGCCACTTCTGCTTCATGATGTCTGCCACTGCTGCTTTATGTTGTCTGCCACTGCTGCTTCATGATGTCTGCTCCCACTTTAGCTAGCGTGTTGAAGAGCTTTCCAATATGTGAGGTTGAGGGGCAGTGCGAATCGGACAGGTATTGGACGGTGATGTCATTTGTTTACTCTTGAGCAACGCCAAAGAATCGAACATTTCTGCTACATTGAGCTCAGTTTCAAGGTACTTTTCGTCGTGAAACCAATCAAAATCATATCTATTTCTGTAGTATATCTTCCATTCTATCGAAAGAGACCAAAAAAACGAGAATACAACCATAAAAACCATATGAAAATACGGTGGTCCCCCGCTTTTCGTAGTTCCCGGCAATCGTAAATTTTGCCAATCATAGGGGAATTTTCGTATAAACATGGACTCGCTTTTCATAGTTTGACTCGCGAGTCATAGTTTGTCCGGGACGCGTACCCACGGCGTGAGCCGGGGCGGCAGCCAGTCTGGCATTGTTTACCAGTGAGCGAAGGTCCCCTCACGTGCTCCAGCAAAATATTTCATAATATTCCATATATTTTAGTGCTTGCAAGTACTAAATAAGCTACCATGGCTCCAAAGAAAGCTCCTAGTGCCAAGCCTGTGGTAAAGAAGGTGAGAAATACGATTGAATTTAAGAAAACCATCATTGAACAATATGAAAGTGGTACAAGTGTGGCCGAACTGTCCAGGATGTATAAGAAACCCTACACAACCTTATGTTCCATAGTGGCCAAGAAAAAGGAAATAAAGGACGCTTTTGTTGCAAAGGGAGTAACTATGCTGACAAAAATGAGATCACCAGTACTGGAAGAGGTTGAGAAGTTATTATTGGTGTGGATAAATGAGAAACAATTAGCAGGAGATACTCTTATGACTTAGATTATTTGTGAAAAGGCTAGGCAGTTGCATGAAGATTTGGTAAAGAAATTGCCTGCAAATAGTGGTGATGTGAGTGAATTTAAGGCCAGCAAAGGCTGGTTTGAGAGATTTAAGAACCGTACTGGCATACACAGTGGTAAGGCATGGTGAGGCTGCCAGTTCGGACCACAAGGTGGCTGAAAAATATGTGCATGAATTCCAGGAGTACACAGAGGCTGAAGGACTGAAATCTGAACAAGTGTTCAATTGTGATGAAACAGGCCTCTTTTGGAAGAAAATGCCAAAGAGGACCTTCATAACACAAGAGGAAAAGGCAATGCCAGGACACAAGCCTATGAAAGACAGGCTGACGCTAATGTTCTGTGCTAATGCTAGTGGGGATTTCAAAGTGAAGCCATTACTAGTGTACCATTCTGAAAATCCCAGAGTGTTCAGGAAAAACAATGTTATGAAGAGTAAATTGTGTGTGTTTTGGAAATGTAATAGTAAGGCATGGGTCACGAGGGAAATTTTCGTCGAGTGGTTCAGTGAAGTGTTTGGCCCTAGTGTGAAGGAGTATCTCCTGGAAAAGAAATTGGATCTCAAGTGCCTGCTAGTAATGGACACTGCACCTGCTCATCCTCCAAACTTGGATGACCTAATTTTCGAGGAGTTTGGGTTCATCACAGTAAAGTTCTTGCCTCCGAATACCACTCCTCTCCTCCAACCCATGGACCAGCAGGTTATTGCAAACTTTAAAAAACTCTACACAAAAGCAATGTTTCACAGGTGCTTGACTGTGACGAATTTTGGAGAGAACACTTCAGCATCCTCCATTGCATAACCCTTATAGGTATGGCTTGGGAGGGAGTGACTACCAGGACTTTGAACTCTGCCTGGAGAAAATTGTGGCCAGATTGTGTCGACAAGAGGGATTTTGAAGGATTTGGGACTGAGCCTATGTCTGTTGTAAAATCAATTTTGGCACTGGGGAGCTCCATGGGGTTGGATGTGAGTTTGGAGGATGTGGAAGAATTGGTGGAAGACCACAATGAAGAGCTCATCACTGAGGAGCTGCAAGAGCTTCAGCAGGAAGAGCAACACATCGCAGCTCAGAATCTTGCTGTAGAGGAGGAGGAAGAGAGATGGAAGAAGGTGCCTTCTTCAGAAATTAGAGAGATTTTTACTATGTGGGGTAAGATGGAAAGCTTTATGGAGAAACATCACCCTAACAAGGTTGTTGCAAGCCAGGTTGGCAACATGTACAGTGACAAAGTCTTGGGCCATTTTAGGGAAGTGTTAAAGAGACGCCAGAAACAGAGCTCTCCACAGTTATTTTGCGAGACAGGACTCCAGTGACTCTCAAGGTGGTTCTAGTGGCATTAACAAACAGAGAAGAGAAGCAACCCCAGAAAAGCAAATGGTACCTGAGGTGTTGATGGAATGGGATTCCCCTTCCAAACTATAAACAATCCACTCTCTCTCCTCCTCCGGTCTCCCATACACTAAGAAGAATCTCCAATAAAGGTAAGTGTTATGCTGTTAATGTTTCATTCATCATTTTGTATTGTTTCATTCATCATTGTATTGTTTATGTACTACATGTATATTTCATGTAAAAAAATTTTTTGTTTTAATACTTCTGGGTGTCAGGAACGGATTAATTGTATTTACATTATTTCTTATGGGGAAAATTGATTCGTAAATCGTAAATTTCGTTTATAGTAACGGCTCCAGGAACGGATTAATTACGAAAAACGAGGGACCACTGTATACTGCTAAGGGGAGGCTAATGGCTGAGAAGTGAACTCCATTGTTTATGGTTCGATTTCTTTCCTTTTTGGTGTACGCTAAGAAGCATCTTTTCCATCATACATTGCCCAAGTTTCAATAAGATAGTCCAACAAAGAACTGAGATCCAGTTCCCTAGATCAAGAACAAGAGCCCCTCACCAGCATCAAGGAACCTCCCTTGAGGCTCACTCGCATCTGGAAATTTCGCTCGGGTCTGGAAGCAGAAAAATCAACCAAGCAACTGCTCGTATCTGGAAAACCTTGCACGTGGATGCACTCATAAGTAGAGGTACCACTGTATTAACCCCTTGACTGTCGCAACCCCACAATCCTGAGGTGTCTCCTGGTGTCACAAAATTTCAAAAAAAAAAAAAATGATTTTTTCTTATGAAATGATAGAGAATCTTTTCCCGATTGTAATGACACCCCAAAAAAAAAAAAACGAAATTTGATGGAAAACTGACTGAATTATGCTCTCGCGAAGTTAGCGACCTCGGCGATATTTACAAATCAGCGATTTCACCCACTTTGAGCCCTATTTTCGGCTAATTCCGCTGTTCCAGTCGACTAAACTCATAGCGATTTCTTTAGAACTCCATTTTTTCTATCGATTGAGTACAAGAAACTGCCCATTTACCAATTTCAACTACCCAATAATGTGGTCAGAAATTTGCAATTTGGCCAATTTCACGAAAACTAAAAAATATGACAATTTCAAAATAAGGTCCAGAATGAACAATACAGACATTCCTGGCTCTAAAATAACATTTTCTTTGTTCATCAGTCATGTCTCCAGGCCCCTCTGATATTACTCTTGCTTTCTATTTTGAATTTTTATTCAAACAAAAAATAGAAGACTTACTATTATGTAGACTACTGCAATATTGTAATAATTGTATAAATAACATCAACCCATTCATGACTGCATATTAGAATGGCTAGTTGGACATTTATTGGACAATGACATCATTTGTTTACTTTTGAACATTGGCAAAAATCAAACATTTCCAGTACTTTGAGCTCGATTTCCAGGTTCTTTTTATAGTAATATCAATCAAAATCACCTCTATTTCTATAATATGTTTTCCATTTTTATCAAATGAGACCAAGAAAACGAGAATACAACCATAAATATTATACGAAAATAGACCACAAAGTCGGCATTTTAATTAAAAAAACGGTCGGAGTTTTTTTTTCTCGTTATGCACTGCGTGCTCCAGTATTTTTTTTATATGGTGCACACTGACCACACAGACCCATTCTCTCACAACTGGGCCTACCAGCTTTCTCCTGCTTGATTTGAAGCCGCTAGAATTTATGGGTATATATACGTCACACACGGTACCTCGTAAGATGTATATATACGGCCGCGACAGTCAAAGGGTTAATATACGTATTGCCATTTGCGGTCTGGAATGGATTAATTGTCTTTATATTATTCTTTATGGGAAAAGTTGCTTTGGTTGTTGAATCGACATCTGGAACGAATTAAATTAAAAAAACCGAGGTTCTACTGTACTTGATAGACTAAACAAGCTCAGATTTGTAATCAGTGTAACAGAGTTAGCTTTAAATAGCCCAGTTGCTTTCTGAATTAGTGAAAAGTTAATATATATTGGCTAGTGTTATTAGACAGTTAGTTATTTCACTTCTAGTGTTATCTGACTTGTTCGATCCAGCACATAAACATAATGTGAAAAAGGATCATAATTTTTTTTTTTTTTTTTTGGTGGTATTGGATATCTTGAGCACCCTCGTTCCTTAGGGTGTTGTGTAATACAGTGGACCCCCGCATAGCGACTTTAATCCGTGCAAGAGGGCTCATTGTTATGCGAAATGATCGGTATGCGAATGAATTTTCCCCATAAGAAATAATGGAAATCACATTAATCCGTGCAAGACACCCAAAAGTATGAAAAAACAAATTTTACCACATGAAATATACATTTTCCTACACACAAAGAGAAGGATACATGCACAATAGTAGAGTAGTACATGCACAATATATATTGTGCATGTACTACTATACTAAATGAAGAATAAATGACACTTACCTTTATTGAAGATGCAGCAATGACTGATGAGACACTGTGTCCTGGGAGTGCCTTTTCCTCCTGAGTACTGTAGGTCCTGTTTGGCATTTTCTTCCAGAACAGGCCTTATCACACTGTGTATGCCACTAGCGATTCTTAAATCTCTCAAACCAACCTTTGCTGGCTTTAAATTCACCAATATGAGCACTAGTTCCAGGCATTTTTCCCTGTTCACCTGGGTGTTAGTCGACTGGTGTGGGTTGCATCCTGGGAGACAAGATTAAGGACCCCAATGGAAATAAGTTAGACAGTCTTCGATGACACTGACTTTTTTGGGTTATCCTGGGTGGCAAATCCTCTGGGGTTAATTGTTTCTTGGTATTCCATAAGCCACCCACAACGGTGCTAAGCAGCAGCAGCTCGTGCAACAGAGCGGCGTGCTACAGCACACGCAGCAGCTAGCAAGCAGCTGACAGTGCTACAGCAGCAGCAGACGATGCTAACAGCAGCAGCAAGCGACGGTGACTACAGCAGCAGCTGACGGTGGTACAGCAGCAGCAGCAGCTGACAGTGCTACAGCAGCAGCAGACGATGCTACAGCAGCAGCAGACGGTACTACAGCCAGCAGCAGCCTGACGGTGTACAACAGCAGCAGCAGCTGACGGTGGTACACAGCAGCAGCAGCAGCTGACAGTGCTACAGCAGCAGCAGACGTGCTACAGCAGCAGCGACGGTCTACAGCAGCAGCTGACGGTACTACAGCACAGCAGCAGCAGCTGACGGTGGTACAACAGCAGCAGCAGCTGACAGTGCTACAGCAGCAGCAAGATTAAAAGCTTACAGCAGCAGCAGACGGTACAAACAGCAGCAGCTGACGGTACAACAGCAGCAGCTGACGGTACACAGCAGCAGCAGCAGCAGCGCGGTGGAAACAATAGCAGCAAACAGCTGACAGTGCTACAGCAGCAGCAGACGATGTTTGCTACAGCAGCAGACGATGCTGCAGCAGCAGCAGACGATGCTACAGCAGCACCAGACGGTAACTACAGCAGCAGCTGACGGTGGTACAGCAGCACCCAGCAGCTGACAGTGCTACAGCAGCAGCAGACGATGCTACAACAGCAGCAGCTGACGGTGGTACAACAGCAGCAGCAGCTGGACATGCACAGAAAGCAGCAGACGATGCTACAGCAGCAGCAGACGATGCTACAGCAGCAGCAGACGGTACTACAGCAGCAGCTGACGGTGGTAACAGCAGCAGCAGCAGCTGACAGTGCTACAGCAGCAGCAGACGATGCTACAGCAGCAGCAGACGGTACTACAGCAGCACAGCACCCCTGACGGGGTACAACAGCAGCAGCAGCTGACAGTTTTAAGCAGCGCAGACATGCACCAATTACAGCAGCAGCAACGGTACAAAGCAGCAGCAGCAGCAGCTGACGGTGGTACAACAGCACAGCAGCTGACAGGGGCTACAGCAGCAGCAGATGATGCTACAGCGCAGCAGACGGTATTTACAGCAGCAGCTGACGGTCTACAGCAGAAGCTGAGGGTACTCCCAGCAGCAGCAGCTGATGGTGGTACAACATCAGCAGCAGCTGACAGTGCTACAGCAGCAGCAGACGATGCTACGCAGCAGCAGACGATGCTACAGCAGCAGCGCGATCTACAGCAGCAGCACAGCTGTACCACCATAGTAGCGATGGTTGATTGGGGGGTTTATTATACAACCTGGCCAGCTCGGAGACACGCACTCCACTTTCATACTTATAAAATGATCTTTTTCTTCATCTCTATATAATTCTCACCCTTATTGCTGTAGGGTTGGCACTAGAAGTTTTTCTTGGGGCCCATGGTCACTTATTTTGCAGATAAAATCACCAAAAACACTAATAATACGAAATGTTCCGATTGTATGCTTGGATGTTACCGCGGAGGCTGGCTGGTAAACAATGCCACCGGCGGCACATGTGAGGCTGGCTAAGGGCGCACATTGGACGCGTCTCGGACGAAGAGCGGTGAGCGGGTTTTTGAGCGGTATGCGAGGCAAAATTTTTGCGATAAAAGCGAGCGGTATGCGGATTGAACGTTATGTGATGCATACGGTATGCGGGGGTCCACTGTACATAATATGCTGTATGGGCTCCTGTAAATTCTGTAGATCTGTAAATGCTTGTATGTACTGTACTTGTAACAGATTTTGAGTTTTTCTACTCTCACAGCCCAGCCTACACAGCCATCACAACCTGGCTCATCTTTCACATTACCTTAAATATTCTCTTCATGATTTGTTTGCTCAGTAAACCTTCCATATTGGACTTATTGGAGGACCAGGTAGCAAGTACTGGGTTAATCAATTTGGAAACAAATTGATTAACCCAGGAGATTGTGCTATACTTTTACAAGTCCATTATAAGAAGGTTTACCATATTTATCCACACGTCCTGCTGCTGTATATTATTATTATCTAAAAAATAAAAATTCACAGTGGTGTGGGTTTGTGTATTATACTAAGAAAAAAAATCCAAACTCTTGGGTCATACAAATCCATGTTGGAAGAGGGAGAGTTTTTAGTTAAGGTTAGAAAGGGCTGTGAGTGTCTAGTGAATAATGTTGATAACTTGTTTTCCCCAGGTATGATTTCCTAAAATGTCGAGTAGCCGGAGCAGCGGGACTACAAAGCAGCTTCCTCGTCATCCTTGCGCTTACCATCTTCACTTCATCTTTCGTCGTCATTAGTACATTGATAGCTCCTCTTGAATGTTCACAAAGCAAAGCAAAATTTATATCTGTGATGGATATATTAAAGGTATTATTTGGTGTATGCTTTGTCATTTAAAAATTCTATTTTATTTTTTTGTATCATATTTGCTTGAAAATAAATAATGATACACCAAAAAATTACAAAACACACAAAAAACATAACACAAAAACACACATGCACACTCATACCTGTTAATAAAACTTATTATGTAAATATTAATGGAAAAGAGATAGAAAAATAATAAGTATTACACAAAACTTTACCTATATTTAGAAGTGACAATTTTATTATGAAAATATTAAAAGAATGCTTTATAAAAATAATTATAAATTACAGAGTAATGGTTATAAATTCCTTCAGTGTGGTTACATAGTTGGTTAATTACCCAGTACTCTAAAATGACATATTTCAAAACTTATCGTTGTGATGGTGGGCAAAACGTGGTGAGCAAGTTTATCTAGTTGTACAAAGTTTATATTGAAGCTTATGAAGTTAATAACCTGAGCAAAACATTGTCTTGGTTTTTAGTAAATACTGTACTCATTAAATTTGTGTTTGGTACAAAGAAGACATTATTTTGTAATTGTAACTGAAACTTATTGAGTGATTACTCATTAAAGAGAAGACCAAGATGAAAGTCAAGATCATATAGTATTTACATTCAAAATTATTGAAAATTACCTTTGTATATATACTTAAACACAGTTGCAGGCACTGTATAAGATTTCTTCACAATTTTTGTGTAATATTTTTATGTGGCATATTATATGATAAACATTTTATACTTCTATTTTTTAGCAACTAAAGTCCACTATTGTACTATATAAAATTGGTTGTGAAATTTATAAACATTTCTTGTTTGCACAAAAAAACTTGCATCAGCATCACCGAAGAGATGTGTTATGCTGTGATATAAGCAAGATATATTGATGTGTGCCAAACCACATTGTGTTGTGTATAACCCTGGCACACAAGATATAAAACATGTTGGATTTGAAGTTTCAAGATATTTGCTCCATATTCTCCTTATTCATTACATGACTGGCTTGACAAAGTTTTTGTTTTTTTTTTACGTTTTATATTAACGTTAGTACGTCACCAATGTTTTATTTGTAAAGATGTCAGCCAGAAATTTGTACAAGCATTCACTACAGTGTACATACGTACTGCTGCACTTAGTGGTTGTTCTTAGGGATGCACCTGTCAGTGTTTCCTCTCGTATGGAAAAACCCTCTGAAATTATAGGAATTTTTTGTCATTTCTGCAGACATTAAAGAAGTTACGTAAATATAAACAATAACTTGAGAACACTCGTTCTTTTCCTGGGAGCAATGATCTGCACATACCTTTATTCCAGTTATTGTTAGATACTTAGTGAATATCATTGCAGATGTGATAAGTAAACCACATTAACTATACGGGTTAAACAAGTGGAATAACCCTTGTTACAAGGTAAAATATTTGCCTAAATAGCATCTTTAACTAGACCAGAAATATTTGCCATATATCTTATCTTGTAATGTGGGCTCAGCTGTATGAGGTGTGTGTGTGTCATGTCAGGAAAAAGCAAGGGATTTCAAGAATAACATTAAAAAAAATTCCAAAACTATTTCTTATGTTGGAATAAAATCACTTCATATATCGTACTTGTAATTTGCACCAAATATAGCATTAAGCTAATTGTAACTCCAAGCAAAGCCAAAAATTCTTCCAATTTGTCTGAAATTTCATGTTGAATGAACATAATAAAAATAGAGTAATATCTAAATTATGATCATCTACACTAATGTTAGATTAGGCCATTTTGGAACTGATCTGCAGATATACTCACTACTCTAATATTCAAACAAATGAACGTTAATGAAAAATTCACCCTCGGCTAATTTTTTCACCAAATTCATTCATATTTTGCATATGTTCATTTTAAGCTTTTGAATATGGCTTATACTATTTGTTTGAAAGAGATAAATTATGACCTGTAGATTTAATAATTACAATACTGCCTTGGGTGGTGACTGACTAGTTGACCACCTTCACTTCCTGTCCAGTTCATAAATAACCTGCATGTAAAGACAAACTTGTGATGACATTTCTGTCCAACTTGGACCATTAACTAGTTGGACCAAAACGTCGTCATAAGTTTGTGTCCTCTGTGCGGGTTATTTGTGTATTGGTCCAGTCATGGTATTTTGCCTTTTTATCCAGTCAAGTTGTTAGGGTGCAGCAACTAGGACATCTCATGACAAAACCCTGGCATTCAATAACACTAACCAACACCACCTTCTCATGCCATATGCCCAAGCCCATAGTACCTTCACCGTATTAGTGCGAGGGCGAAGAGCACAGTGTTATACACCATGGGCAAGAGAGAGAGGAAGTCCTGTTATAATATACATTTGCAAGGAGAGGGGTAAATGGGAGAGTGAAAGGGTTCCATGGAATGCAATAGGGAAAGTGAGGTTAAAGAATGGGAGGGAGGGAAAGTGTGAAAATTGGTTCCCATTTTGAACACTTAAGTAACGAATGCTTTTCAAGAATGCATTATTATCGTATACAGGAGAAGGGGTTACTAGCCCCCTGCTCCTGGCATTTTAGTCGCCTCTTACAACACGCATGGCTTACAGAGGAAGAATTCTGTTCCACTTCCCCATGGAGGTAAGAGGAAATAAACAAGAACTAGAAAGAAAATAGAAGAAAACCCAGAGGGGTGTGTATATATATGCTTGTACATGTATGTGTATTGTGACCTAAGTGTAAGAAGAAGTAGCAAGATGTACCTGAAATCTTGCATGTGTATGGACAGAAAAAAGACACGAGCAATCCTACCATCGTGTAAAACAATTACGTACAGGCTTCCGTTTTACACTCGCTTGGCAGGACGGTAGTACCTCCCTGGGCAGTTGCTGTCTACCAACCTACTACCTAGGCAAACTAATTATATTAAATTAATGGAAGTTTATTAAATATGGAGCAGGTTAGACTTTGTCAATAGAATTTTTGGGCTAAAATTTCTGCATTAACAAGATAAACCATACCAAGGACAGGGATAGAACCCGTGATCAGTGTCTCAAAACAAGATAGGTTGTACTACATTAAATTTGAATAACTTTTTTTTCTTCTTAATATTAAGTGTAGGGCTGAGTGCATTATGTGTATCATACCAAAATGTTCATAGATTAGAATCTAAGGTTATTTAAGAATATGACATTTTAATGTCAAAACTTTTTTAATCTGATAATAGTTTATATACAAGATCAACCAGAACTGTAGACAGTGTGAAATTTATAGCTAAGTTTATTATTAGCTTTGCCCACATTCATATTTCTAGGTGCTCCCCATAAGTTTGACTGCTGCTCAGCCTCGTACAGTAAGTATTCTTATACGTATGTGATTTGTTCAGTGGTTGGAATAAGCCTGAGTTTTGTCTCTTGCCAGTTTATTTCATTTGCTCATTATAATAAATCATTATATTCAGGTATGTATAATTAATCTTGGCACAGTGCATACAACAAATAGCAGCATTCCGTCCATTTCTTAAAAGTGCACTACTCATGATATAAGTCATTCCAGGCGTACATGCACTCATGATGATAGTGATTCCAAATGTGCAGCTAATGATTAATGATCATTTAAGTTTTATATATTTGTATTTTGTAATTAATAATCCGTCCACAGTAGATATGTTGGTAACATCTTAGCAGCGTTGTAAAACTGGTGCCGCATTAGGTTTGATTGTTTACAGTTACCAAAAAAGTTGTTGGACTGTATTCATGTTCATATGTACCAACCTATGCAGCCTCCAGAAGCCACTAGTTGTTAAAGAGAACTTATGTTTGTGCATTCATAATTCATGTACGATTTTAGTTTTATATAATTGTGAACTTAATGTTTCTTTGACATGTAGGTTAATACACTTTGGTTTAGTGTGCCTGTCTTGCACGTAACAAATGGAGGATTGAGCCTCCACTCTTGTGTTGAATGACCTTAAATTAAACTAATCTTATAACATTCTGATTTATAACACCTTATGATCCCTCAGGCATAGGTTCCTTGATGTTGGTGAGGGCTCTTGAATTTAGGGAATTGGAATTGTGCTCAGTTCCCTGAATTAAGCTGAATGCACTTAGTCATGCCTCCAGGCGCTGTATAATCAACGGGTTTAGCGCTCCCCTTGTATATTAATAATAATAATAATATTAATAACACTTATGATAGTATTTTTATGTATGAGTATTTAATGAAGTAACTATGGCAGTTTACTGCATAGTATATTGTTTTAAGAAAATGACATTTGAGAAGACTTGCACACTGTATAATTAGGGTAATACATTTTTGAACCAGGCGATTGCCGTCATTACATGCAGGTAACACAGATCTGTAAACATATAGGTTAGTCTTAAAATTAGTATTTGTATTTTCACTGGCATCAAAGATTTGTACAATAAAATTTATGCCATCGCAAATAAGAATTTTTTTCAGCCTAAATATTTATTTTAATATTTACTATTAGTACAGCTCAAACAAATTTACACTCAACTTTTGTTTTTGTTACCTAATGCTATGTAAAGGGCCATGATGCTTCCCTTCAAGAGAATCCCTTGCTATGGAAACATCATCTGATGCAAGGATTTGGATCTTCCTTTCTGCCAAGTACAACTTTAAATACCCTCGACCTTCTCCCTCCTTTTGCCCTCATCGTGAGAGTAAAGTATTTCTCTTTGCCGAAATCCACCTCTTGTACAGAAGAGTAAAGAAATCAATATCAGCTGTTTTAATATAACTTGTTGGTAGTGCTACAGTGGTTCACTCTAGTGGAAATGATTGTTTGAAGGTGAGTCAGGTGACCCTCTGGTGATACATTAGGTGGTTTCTGATAATGGATATACTATTGAAGGGTGCCTACAAATGCAGCAGTGATAGTGTTTAACCCCCTGGTATTCTCAGTTTGCTGGCCACCATTGTTAACCAAAAGATAGCTGTGAAATTAGTGCTCATGTCTAAACAGATGAGTTTGCTAATCCTTGCTTAAGCACTTGTGGAGGGTGGATATGAGGTAGTTTTAAGATAAACTGGAGAAGTTTCTTGATGCAAGGGGTTAGATTATCTTTCCCTTCCATAGATGGAAACTGATTGCCTCACATTCCCATAGGCCAATGCAGGGAAACAGCAGAGGTGACCATGCTCAAGGTGGATATTTTATTTATTAGTTTGTTTCCATGATAAATAAGACATTGCTTTTGGATCCTAAATAACTGCAACACCCTTACCAACCCCTGCATAGCCATGGACCAAGAAACCAAGAGTTCCTTGCCTGAACCTGGTAACTATTTTACCTGCCTCTAACTATACATTTGAACCCTGCTTTACCTTGACCTTAAACCCAGCCTTCCCCATGACCTTACAATTCTCTGATTGAGTGTAGAACAGATTAGTTCAAAGCATTTTCCGAAGACTCGAAGGTCTTTCATTATTATAATCAAAAAGAAGCGCTAAGCCACAAGGGCTATACAGCGCTCAAAGGTCTTTCAATTATTATTATAATCATAACTAAGTGCTAAACCTACAAGGGTCATACCGCACTGCAGGGTAGGGCATGCTAAAGGTTTAATATACAGTGGACCCCCGGTTAACGATATTTTTTCACTCCAGAAGTATGTTCAGGTGCCAGTACTGACCGAATTTGTTCCCATAAGGAATATTGTGAAGTAGATTAGTCCATTTCAGACCCCCAAACATACACGTACAAACACACTTACTTAAATACACTTACATAATTGGTCGCATTCGGAGGTGATCGTTATGCGGGGGTCCACTGTACTTGATTAGAGACTAGCAAAGGTGGAGAGCATAACAGAGGTAGCTAGTAAGGACAGTCTGAAGTATAATAAAAGTTTGTAATAAATCTGTTGCCATCAAAGTTAGAGGGAGTGTGTCAAAGGTTGGGCAGTCAGCGAGGAGGGAAGATAATGGTCAGTAGAGAGGTGACAGTGCCTGAGGGAAATCCTGTGTGCTTGCTGGTAGACAGGACAGTAATAGAAAATGGTAAACTAAAATTGAAATTATCGATTCTCGGTGGAACTGGGTGCCTCTCTGTGAGATGCGTACCTGTTGCAAAGACGGGAAAGCGCAGTCGCCCAACCGTGACATTGATAAGAACAAAATATCTTCCAAATATCCAGTACTAATACTGTACAGTATATCAAGTGCCTTTTTGTGCTCATTCAAAGAAATATACCAACTGCAAGCCTCTCCTCCTACAGGAAATATTTACAAAATATTTTTTTTTTCCTCTTAACCAATAAACCCACAGGCTTACCTTATTTGCAAGGAATGTGACCACTGTTGGACAAACTAGTTCCCTGTATGGTTTGTGGAATGGGATTTCCTTGAAACTAGCCAGAGATTCGAGATGCAATTAAATGTCTTTCCCTTCCTTACATCGAACCTAATTACCTCCCATTCCTCACACATAATCACTGTTTTTGCAGAGGTGCTCAGAACACAACAGTTTAGAAGCATATACGTATAAAGATACACAACATATCTCTCCAAACTGCTAATATCCCAAAACCCCTCCTTTAGAGTGCAGGCATTGTACTTCCCATTTCCAGGACTCGAGTCTGGCTATATAAAAATAATAATATATAAAAATAAGCGGTTTCCCTGAATCCCTCCACTAAATATTACCCTTCTCGCACTCCAACAGATCGTCAGGTCCCAAATACCATTGGTCTCCATTCACTCCTATCGAACACGCTCATGCACGCCTGCTGGAAGTCCAAGCCCCTCGCTCACAAAACCTCCCTTACCCCTAGTTCTTGTTCTTTATTTCTGCTTATCTCCATGGCAAAGTGGAACAGAATTCTTCCTCCTTAACCTACGCGTGTCATAGGAGGCAACTAAATGCCGGGAGCAATGAGCTAGTAACCCCTTCTATATAAAATACTAAAAACAAGGAAAAGAAAAACTTCATAAAATTTGGATGTTTGAATGTGCACGGATAATAAAAAATGATTGCTAATGTTATGAATGAAAAGTAGTTGGATGTCCTAGCCCTATGCAAAACAAAGCTGAAGGGGGTAGGGGAGCAGGAAGATGGAGGGAATACTTTGAGGAATTGTTAAATGTTGTTGAAGATAGGGAAGCTGTGATTTCGTGTGTAGGACAAGGAGAAATAACATCTTACAGGAGTGAGGAACAACCAGTTGAGTGTGGGGGAAGTACTTGGGGCAGCGAGTAGAGTGAAAGGGGGTATTATTATTACTACAATCAAGGGGGAAGCGCTAAACCCGGAGGATTATACAGCGCCTGGGGGGGGATGTGGAAGGCATTCAGGCTTAATTTGGGGAACTGGAGCACAGATCCAATTCCCTAAATCAAGAGCCCCTCACCAACATCAAGGAACCTTCCTTGAGGGGTGTGAAAGGGGGTAAAACAGCTGGGATTGATGGGATATAGATATGTTAAAAGCAGGTGGGGATATAGTTTTCGGAGTGGTTGGTGTGTTTATTTAAAAAAATGTATGGAAGAGGGCAAGGTACCTAGGATTGGCAGAAAGCGTGCATAGTTCCTTTGTATAAAGGCAAAGGGGACAGGAGAGTGTAAAAATTATACAGGAATAACTCTGTTGAGTGTACCTAGTAAAGTGTATGGTAGTTATTATTGAAAGAATTATGAGTAAGGATAGTAGATGAACAAGGAGGCTTTAGGAAAGGTAGCAGGTGTGTAGACCAAGTGTTTGCCATGAAAGATCTAGGTGAACTGTATTTAGATAAGGGTAAAGAGGTTTTTCTGGCATTTATGGATGGATAGGGGGCAATGTGGCAGATGTTGCAAATGTATGGATTATTATTATTATTATAATCAAAAAGAAGCGCTAAGCCACAAGGACTATACAGCGCTGCAGGGCAGGAAGGAAGCGAGGGCATCAGGTGGCAAAAGGGAGATGGATGAGCAACAGGTTACGGATAACAGCGGGGCAGTGGATGGTAAAAGGGTAAAGGGCAGCAAGAGACTGAACCAGAAAGGGCTGAGGGAGTGCGAAAATCCATCAGAGTTTGTGGAGAAAATTTCAGTCGTTGTCAAGAAGTCAAGAGAGAGTCAGGATTAAAGGAGGGTCCATCAGCAAGAAGGGAAGGTAAAGAGAGGTAGGAGAACGAAGACGACGTTGGAGGTAAATTCTGCGTGCTCGTTGAAGAGAGGGCAGTCTAACAGAATGTGGCTAATCGATACTGGAACTTGACACTGCTCACAGAGAGGACAGGGGGGCCTCTCCATGAGTTTACCCATGAGTAAGACGAGTGTGGCCAATGCGAAGGCGGGAGAGAGTGGTTTCTCCCAACCTCGGCACTGATGACAAGAAGACGGCCAGTAACCTATGCTCGGTTTAATAGAATGAAGTTTGTTACCGAGCAGAGTTACCCAACGTTGTTGCCAACGGGTGCGAAGGGGGGTAGCTATTGCAGCAAAATAGTCCAGAAATGGAACACCTCGATAGGAAATTGGTAGGTCATATACTGCTGACCGCCGCAGCAGTGTCTGCCTGTTCATTGCCCTGTACGTCGACATGACCAGGGACCCAACAAAAACAATATCTTTATGTTTGGTAGAGATACGGCGTAGCCAAAGTTGGATACGAGAACTAGGGGATGAGATGTAATCAATTTTCGTATAGCCTGTAGAGCATAAGGGGGTCTGAGACTCTACAAATGATGACACAGGCATAGATGCGATACGAATAAGTGCTGCAAGAATGGCATACAGTTCAGCAGTAAAAATGCTAGCTGAAGATATAAATGCCCTCGTACGACGCTGTCCGGAAACACTGCTGCGAATCCGACGCCGTCTTTAAGACTTAGAGCCATCTGTGTACACAGCGGTGGCATGAGAATGAGAGTGAAGTGATCAAGAAAAAGAGAGCGGGAAGCCACCGTAGGCAGTTGAGTTTCGAGCAAGGGAGTGAGAAAGAACAGACCCGAACAGGGTGGAATTCCCCGGGGGTAGGGAAAAGTGAGATGCTACATGAACATATAAAGGTGGTAACTGGAAGGGAAGACAAGAGTGAAAGTAGGCGAAGAGAAAAGGGAAAGGAGCAAACAGGGGCGGCGAACGAATAAAGAATGTCTACTAATATCGGTGACCATTCTATAAATGGAAGGATTTGTGTAATCGTTGAGAGCGTACATAGTAAAAGAAGGCAATGGGCATCACGGCGTTTAGACAAGGATGGAACATTTGCCTTCTGTATAGAGGCTCTCAACAGGGGAAGAGCGAAAAGCACCAAGGCACAAACGTAAGCCTTGGTGATGGATAGAGTTAAGGCTAGAGAGAGTAGCAGGAGAGGCCGCGGAAAAAATCTGGTCACCATAATCGAGTTTCGATAAAACGAGGGCTGAAAGTAGGCGAAGCAGAGTTCGACGATCAGCTCCCCAGGAAAGATGAGCAAGGGTTTTAAGAAGGTTTAGCCGGCTGTGACAAGTTGCCTTCAGGGGAGGTAATGTGAGGTTTCCAGGTTAAACCGACGGTCAAAGAGAAGGCCTAGAAACCTGACTGTATCACGTTCGGGGATACGGGAGCCATAGAGATACAAAGGATGATCGGAGATAACAGAGCGTCTAGTGAAAGTAATTTGGTGAGTTTTGGTACTTGAAAATTTAAACCCATGTGTGGTGGCCCAAGTGGAAACACGGTCGACCGCATGCTGGAGAGAAACTGCAATAAGGTGACAGTCAGCGCCTGCACAAGCAATAGCGAAGTCATCAACATAGAGTGATGACCAAATATTGGGTGGAAGAACAGAGGCCAAATCATTTATAGCAAGGAGAAAAAGTGTTGTGCTTAGATGCAAATGTATGGAATAGGAGGTAAGTTACTGAAAGCGGTGAAGTTTTTACGAGGATAGCGAGGCTCAGGAAAGAATGTAGGCAAGAGGGAGATTATTTCCCAGTAAAAGTAGGCCTTAGATGGATGTATGATATCACCATGGTTGTTCAATATATTTATAGATGGACTTGTAAGAGAAGTGAATGCGAGGGTGTTAGCAAGAGGTGTGGGGTTAAAGAATCAAACACAAAGTGGGAGATGTCACAGTTGTTCTTTGCTGATGACACTGCTTTTGGGAGGTTCTGAAGAGAAGTTGCAGAGGTTGGTTGATGAGTTTGGTAGGGTACGTAAAAGAAGGAAATTAAGTGAATATAGGAAAGAGTAAAGTGATAAGAAAAAAATTAGGTAATGGAAGATTGGATATCAAATTGGAGGGAGAAAGTATGGAAGAAGTGAAGGTGTTCAGATTTTTGGGAGTGGATGTCTCGGCAGATGGGTCTATGAAGGATGAGGTGAATCAGAGTTGAGGGGAAAAAGGTGAGTGGTGCACTGAGGAGTCTGTGGAGACGAAGAACTTCATCCATGAAAGCAAAGAGGGGGAACATATGAATTATTATTATTATAATCCAGGGGAAGCACTAAACCTGGAGGATTACACAGCACCTGGGGGGGGGGGGGATGTGGAAGGCATTCAGGCTTAATTCGGGGAACTGGAGCACAGATCCAATTTCCTAAATCAAGAGCCCCTCACCAGCATCAAGGAACCTTCCTTGAGGGAACCAACATATGAAAGTATAGTTATACCAACGCTCTTGTATGGGTGTGAAGCAATGGGTTGTGAATGTTGCAACAATTAGATTTATAATTATAATTATGGGGAGGCAGTGGAGATGTCATGTCTGAGAGTAATGTCCCCTCATGGAAGGTTCCTTGATGTTGGCGAGGGGCTCTTGATTTGGGAATTGGATCTGTGCTCCAGTTCCCCGAATTAAGCCTGAATGCCTTCCACATCCCCCCCCTGGCACTGTATAATCCTATGGGTTTAGTGCTTTCCCCTTGATTATAATAATAATAATGAGAGCAATGTGTGGTGTGAATATAATGCTGAAAATCTGTAGCTTGGAGATTAGCTGCGAGATTACCATAACTAATATCCAGAGGGCTGAGGAGGAGTTATCGAGATGGTTTGAACATGTCAAGAGGATGGAAAGAAATAGAATGACTTCGAGAGTATAAATCTGTAGTGGAGGGAAGGCGGGGTAGGGGTCGGCCTAGGAAAGGTTGGAGGAAGGGAGTCAAGGTTTTGTGTGCGAGGGCCTTGAACTTCCAGCAAGCATGCGTGAGCCTGTTAGACAGGAGCAAATGGTTTTTTAGGACTTAACGTGCTGTTGGAGTGTAGACAAGGTAACATTTATGAAGGGATTCAGGGAAACTGGCAGGCTGGACTATCCCTGGAGATGGAAGTACAGTGCCGGCACTCTGAAGGGTTTGTTAATGTTGCAGTTTTATAACTAGTGTAAGCATGCCTCTGGCAAGACAGTGATGGACTGAATGATGAAAGTTTCTTTTTCAGGCCACCCTACCTTGGTGGGAAATGGCCGATGTGTTAATTTATCGTTTACTGGCCGCTGACTCCTACAGGTTCATTGCTGATGTAAGGGTGCAAGACTTGTGCTGTACTACAGTCAGCACCCATGAGAATAATGGCAATTTTTAATTTCATTTTAAATTTTAGAAATCCTATTGATATGCAACCCTAAGAATCTCTTAACAATCCAACATGTCATGTTTACACATGAAACTATGATTATTGCAAACAAATCACAGCAGGTGGGACTTTGAACCCATGGTAGATATCTCCTAAAACTCACAGGCCAGTGTGTTGACCACTACACATAGTGGTATAGAAATATACTAGTTTGATGAATCTTATTAAGAACCAGTTAGCCGTGTGATTAGTGAATTGGCTTGAGAGTTTCAGATTTATTATAATTATGGGGGTGCTAAATCCATAGGATTATACAGTGCATGAAGGAAGGGGGGGGGATGGAAGGTATTCAGGTCCAATTCAGGGAACTGGAGCACAGATCCAATTCCCTAGATCAATCATTACTATAATAAAAAAGAGCTAAACCGCAAAGGTTATACAACGCAGCAGGGCAGGGAAGGATGCAGAGGGATGATTATTAGGGTATGGAGTGCAGCAGGGCAGTGGATAGTGGGTATGAAGAACAGAGGAGAGTGCTAGAGGCATCATCATCAGTGTGTAGTAAATCAAGTCACTGTCAAAGTCAATGAGAAAGTCTGGATTAAAGGACAGTCCATCAACAAGAAGGGAAGGTAAAGAAAGGGCAGCAGAAAGGAGACTACGATGGAGGTAAATTCTATGTGCTCGGTGAAAAAGAGTGGACAGTCCAACAGAATGTGGCTAACATACTGGAATGTGACAATTCTCTCAGAGGAACAGGGCGCCTCTCTATGAGATACCCGCAAAACAAGTGTGGCCGATGCAAAGATGAGTCTCTCCCAACCCAGATATTAATGACAGGATGGCCAGAAACCCATACACGGTTTAATAGAATTAAGCTTTTTATGGAGCAGATCAGATCAATGTTGTTGCCAATGGGTGCAAAAGTGTTAAGCATTTCAGCAAAATAGTCTGAATGGAACACTATATGAAACTGGGAAGTCATGTACTGCTGATCATGCAGCAGTCTGCCAGTTCATTCCCCTTTCCTAGATCAAGAGCCCCTCACCCACATCAAGGAACCTTCCTTGAGGGGTGTGAATTTCAGAACTTGAGTTTAAGCCTCTACCAGTTGATTGGTTTAGTCGTGTTATTACAATTTCAAGAGTAAAAATGGCACGTCGAGTTGTAGGACAGCAGGAATTGGGTTTTTTAAATTTTAATCAAAACTAAAGTGCTAAACCCCCAAGTATCATAAAATGCTGCAATAGGATTTTAAAAAATAGTCACAATGGCAAAATTAAAAATTGCCATTATGCCTTATTTTTATGGGTGCCGACTGCATGGCACACGTCTTGCAGCCATAATCAGCTGGTGAATTTCCATCGTCAAGTGATCGACTTGTAGAAGTTGAAGTGGCTAGGGAACTATAGATAAATTGGGAACACATCTCGTCTCACGAAATCATGACAATTGCCACAATCCATAAACCCCGGACGGGGGGCAGAACCCGCAATCAGTCTCAAAACGCACGGTCTGGAGTTTTGAGATTCTGATCGCGGGTTCTATCGCCACCCGTGGTATGGTTTATCTCAGTGTCTGTGGGTTTATTCCCCAGCTGGGTGGAAATTGGGCATTGTTTCCTTACAATGGGTGTCCCTGTTTCCTAGCAGTAAGTAGGGTACCTTGATGGGATCCTGGGGAACAAGATTGAAGGGCCACAAAGGGAAATTTCAATCCCTAGATGGCACTGACTTTCTTGGGTTATCCTGAATGGCTAATACCCCAGGTTAAAGTCCTAAGATCTATCTGTACAAGATAGTGTCTGGGTAAAGGAAGGTAATCAGGCTTGATAAAAGGGAAGGGTATGTCCACTCCCTTAAATTAAAAATTCGAGTTCCTCACTGCCACCCTTTGAGCACCATTTAGGGGCAGAAATACTAATTTTGGTCACAGTACAGGGATGAATTGAGCATCAGGTCTGATCCAAGAGTTATACAAATTCCTCCCATAAAGATATTAATTATACAGGCATCAACATTCAGGAACATTGCATTAGCTGGAGAAAGGAACAACCTACAGGTGGGTTTAACATTTTTAATAGTGGGAAGAGCTAAAATCCATACAAGTCTTACAGCACCCGAGCCATCAATGTTTGTTTCAAGAAAAATGAAGGCTAGTTACTTTGATCAATAGTCCCATACTGTATCAAGATTGGATACACAGCCCCCCTGGGAACATTTAAGGGAATCCAGTCAGTATTCTTTAGATCAAGATTCTCTCACCAGCATAGAGGAAAATTCCTTGAGGAAGGGGTACTAATTGTACCTGGGAAGGGCAGATGTAAATCATTGGATCCTAGCACCAAGAATCTTGATGGATAAAATTAATATAGCAGTGGGATTGTACCTGGGGCTTTTAGTCATTTGACAAGACCTTCCACTGGCTTACCAGTCATACCTCATAACCAAACCCTTTAAAACATGGGCTGAAAATTAAATTGATAAATAAGCATTAAACCCATAAGGGTGTATAGCTTAGAATACCCACTAAACACCCAGCACTGCAAGTAAAGGGTCAGACATGCAATATAAACAAAAGCACAAGATCAATCAAGCAACCTCAAGTGTTTGAGTTCCTTATTCTGGAGGGACTATGGAGCTGGTCTTCTCCAGAGTGAGGGACTGACCACCACAAAAACTAAAGGTTGATGGACTGATCAAGTCTTTACCTCCAACACTTGTGCTTCCTTCATATTTAATCTTATCTGTACTTGACTGAAGCCTACTCAAGTTTTAATGTTAACCAACTACAGTGGACCCCCGCATAGCGACTTTAATCCGTGCAAGAGGGCTGATTGTTATGCGAAATGTTCGGTATGCGAATGAATTTTCCCCATAAGAAATAATGGAAATCAAATTAATCCGTGCAAAACACCCAAAAGTATAAAAAAAAAATTTT
>NC_069483.1:19418319-19441633 GCF_026875155.1 Cherax quadricarinatus | reverse complement strand
TCATTTGCTCATTATAATAAATCATTATATTCGGGCATGTATAATTAATCTTGGCACAGTGCATACAACAAATAGCAGCATTCCGTCCATTTCTTAAAAGTGCACTACTCATGATTAAAAGTCATTCCAGGTGTACATGCACTCATGATGATAGTGATTCCAAATGTGCAGCTAATGATTAATGATCATTTAAGTTTTATATATTTGCATTTTGTAATTAATAATCCGTCCACAGTAGATATGTTGGTAACATCTTAGCAGCTTTGTAAAACTTGCTCCAGCATTAGTGTTTGATATGTTTACAGTTACCAACAAAAGTCCTGTTGGACTGTATTCATGTTCATATTGTACCAAGCCCTATGCAGCCTCCAGAAGCTCACTAGTGTGTGTAAGAGAACTTATGTTTGTGGCCATTCATAATTTCATGTACAAGATTTTAGTTTTACATAATTGTGAACTTAACTGGTTCTCTTTGACACATGTAGGTGAATACACTTAGGTTAGTGTGCCTGTCTTGCACGTAACAAATGGAGGATTGAGCCTCCACTCCTTGTGTTGAATGACCTGTAAATCTAATCTAATCATATAAACAATTCTGATTTGTAACACTTATGATAGTATTTTTATGTATGAGTATTTAATGAAGTAACTATGGCAGTTTACTGCATAGTATATTGTTTTAAGAACTTAATGACATTTGAGAAGACTTGCACACTGTATAATTAGGGTAATACATTTTTGAACCAGGCGATTGCCGTCATTACATGCAGGTAACACAGATCTGTAAACATATTATAGGTTAGTCTTAAAATTAGTATTTGTATTTTCACTGGCATCAAAGATTTGTACAATAAAATTTATGCCATTGCAAATAAGAATTTTTTTCAGCCTAAATATTTATTTTAATATTTACTATTAGTACAGCTCAAACAAATTTACACTCAACTTTTGTTTTTGTTACCTAATGCTATGTAAAGGGCCATGATGCTTCCCTTCAAGAGAATCCCTTGCTATGGAAACATCATCTGATGCAAGGATTTGGATCTTCCTTTCTGCCAAGTACAACTTTAAATACCCTCGACCTTCTCCCTCCTTTTGCCCTCATCGTGAGAATAAAGTATTTCTCTTTGCCGAAATCCACCTCTTGTACAGAAGAGTAAAGAAATCATTATCAGCTGTTTTAATAACTTGTTGGTAGTGCTACAGTGGTTCACTCTAGTGGAAATGATTGTTTGAAGGTGAGTCAGGTGACCCTCTGGTGATACATTAGGTGGTTTCTGATAATGGATATACTATTGAAGGGTGCCTACAAATGCAGCAGTGACAGTGTTTAACCCCCTGGTATTCTCAGTTTGCTGGCCACCATTGTTAACCAAAAGATAGCTGTGAAATTAGTGCTCATGTCTAAACAGATGAGTTTGCTAATCCTTGCTTAAGCACTTGTGGAGGGTGGATATGAGGTAGTTTTAAGATAAACTGGAGAAGTTTCTTGATGCAAGGGGTTAGATTATCTTTCCCTTCCATGGATGGAAACTGATTGCCTCACATTCCCATAGGCCAATGCAGGGAAACAGCAGAGGTGACCATGCTCAAGGTGGATATTTTATTTATTAGTTTGTTTCCATGATAAATAAGACATTGCTTTTGGATCCTAAATAACTGCAACACCCTTACCAACCCCTGCATAGCCATGGACCAAGAAACCAAGAGTTCCTTGCCTGAACCTGGTAACTATTTTACCTGCCTCTAACTATACATTTGAACCCTGCTTTACCTTGACCTTAAACCCAGCCTTCCCCATGACCTTACAATTCTCTGATTGTTTGAGTGTAGAACAGATTAGTTCAAAGCATTTTCCGAAGACTCGAAGGTCTTTCATTATTATAATCAAAAAGAAGCGCTAAGCCACAAGGGCTATACAGCGCTCAAAGGTCTTTCAATTATTATTATAATCATAACTAAGTGCTAAACCTACAAGGGTCATACAGCACTGCAGGGTAGGGCATGCTAAAGGTTAATTAATATCTTGATTAGGACTAGCAAAGGTGAGTGAGAGCATAAGGTAGTAGTAAGGCAGTTCTGAAGTGCTAAAGAAGTATAATAAAAGTTTGTACATAAATCTGTTGCCATCGAAGTTAGAGGGAGTGTGTCAAAGTTGGGCAGTCAGCGAGGAGGAAGACAATGGTCAGTAGAGAGGTGACAGTGCCTGAGGGAAATCCTGTGTGCTTGCTGGTAGACAGGACAGTAAGAGAATATGGTAACTAAAATTGGAATTATCCGATTCTCGGTGGAACTGGGTGCCTCTGTGAGATGCGTACCTGTTGCAAAGACGGGAAAGCGCAGTTGCCCAACCGTGACATTGATAAGAACAAAATATCTTCCAAATATCCAGTACTAATACTGTACAGTATATCAAGTGCCTTTTTGTGCTCATTCAAAGAAATATACCAACTGCAAGCCTCTCCCCTACAGGAAATATTTACAAAATATTTTTTTTTTCCTCTTAACCAATAAACCCACAGGCTTACCTTATTTGCAAGGAATGTGACCACTGTTGGACAAACTATTTCCCTGTATGGTTTGTGGAATGGGATTTCCTTGAAACTAGCCAGAGATTCGAGATGCAATTAAATGTCTTTCCCTTCCTTACATCGAACCTAATTACCTCCCATTCCTCACACATAATCACTGTTTTTGCAGAGGTGCTCAGAACACAACAGTTTAGAAGCATATACAGTGGACCCCCGCATAGCGACTTTAATCCGTGCAAGAGGGCTGATTGTTATGCGAAATGTTCGGTATGCGAATGAATTTTCCCCATAAGAAATAATGGAAATCAAATTAATCCGTGCAAGACACCCAAAAGTATGAAAAAAAAAATTTTACCACATGAAATATACATTTTCCTACACACAAAGAGAAGGATACATGCACAATAGTAGAGTAGTACATGCACAATATATATTGTGCATGTACTACTATACTAAATGAAGAATAAATGACACTTACCTTTATTGAAGATGCAGCAATGACTGATGACACACTGTGTCCTGGGAGTGCCTTTTCCTCCTGAGTACTGTAGGTCCTGTTTGGCATTTTGCTTCCAGAACAGGCCTTATCACACTGTGTATGCCACACGATCTTAAATCTCTCAAACCAACCTTTGCTGGCTTTAATTCACCAATATGACACTAGTTCCAGGCATGTTTTTCCCGGTTCACACGGGGTGGTAGTCGACTGGGTGGGTTGCATCCTGGGAGACATGATTAAGGACCCCAATGGAAATAAGTTAGACAGGCTTTCGATGAACACTGACGTTTTGGTTATCCTGGGGGGCAAATCCTCTGGGGTTAATTCTTGCCTTGGTATCTCAATATGCCACACCAACAACGTGCGACAGCAGCAGCACAGTGATAGTGGGTACAGCAGCAACAGACATGCGACAGCAGCAGCAGAACGATGCTACCAGCAGCACAGATGTGCACAGCAGCAGCAGCGATGCTACGGCAGCAGCAACATGCCTTACAAGCAGCAGCATCAGTTGACGGTGGTACAACAGCAGCAGCAGCTGACGTGGAACAGCAGCAGCTGTACCACCATATAGCGATGGTGAGTGGGGTTTATTAATACAACCTGGCCACTCGGAGACACGCACACCACTGTCAGACGGATTAATGTGACTTGTTGCGTCATTCTATAGTAATTCTCACGCTTATTGCTGTAGGGTTGCACTAGAAGCATTCTTGGGGCCATGGTCACGTATTTTCCAGAAAAAATCACCAAAAACACGGTAAAAGACGAAAGGTTCCGATTGGATTGCTGGATGTTACCGCGGAGGCGGGCTGGTAAACAATGCCACCGCGGAACTTGGTGAGCGTGGATCAGGCCGCACATTGGGATGGCGTCGCGGACAAGGGTGGAGAGCGGGTTTTTGGCGGTATGCGAGCAACATTTTTTGTGCGAAAAAGCGAGCGTATGGGGATTGTACGATATGCGATGCGTGCGGTATGCGGGGGTCCCACTGGACGATAAAAAGATACACAACATCCTCTCTCCAAACTGCTAATATCCCGAAACGCCCTCCTTTAGAGTCAGGCATTGTACTTCCCATTTCCAGACTTCGATCTGGCTATATAAAAAATAAGCTGTATAGCCCTTGTGGCTAGCGCTTCTTTTGTAGTATAATACTATATAAAATAAGCGGTTTCCCTGAATCCCTCCACATTTATTACCCTGCTCTCACGTCCAACAGATCGCAGGTCCCAAATACCATTGTGTCTCCATTCACTCCTATCGACACGCTCGTGCACGCCTGCTGAAGTCCAAGCCCCTCACTCACAAAACCGCCCTTCCCCCTATTCTTGTTTTTTATTTCTGTTATCTCCAGGGCAAAGGGGAACAGAATTCTTCCCCCTTAACTTGCGTGCGTGGGAGGCAACTAAATGCCGGGAGCAATGAGCTAGTAACCCCTTCTATATAAAATACTAAAAACAAGAAAAAGAAAAACTTCATAAAATTTGGATGTTTGAATGTGCACGGATAAAAAAAAGTTGCTAACGTTGAATAAAAAAGTAGTTGGATGCCCCTAGCCCTATGCAAAACAAACTAAAAAAGGGGGTGGGGAGTTTCAGTGGAGAGAAAGAGAGGTTAAAATAGTGGTGAAGCAATATGGAAGAAGAAAAAAAAAAAAAAAAAAAAAAAGAGCAAATGAGAGTGGGCGAGATGTTATCAACAAATTTTGTTGAAAATAAGAAAAAGTTTTGGAGTGAGATTAGTAAGTTGAGAAAGCCTAGGGAAAGAATGGATTTGTTAGTTAAAAATAGGAGAGGAGAGTTATTAAATGGAGAATTAAAGGTATCGGGAAGATGGAGGGAATACTTTGAGGAATTGTTAAATGTTGTTGAAGATAGGGAAGCTGTGATTTCATGTGTAGGGCAAGGAGAAATAACATCTTACAGGAGTGAGGAACAACCAGTTGAGTGTGGGGGAAGTACTTGGGGCAGCTTGTAGAGTGAAAGGGGGTAAAACAGCTGGGATTGATGGGATAAAGATAGATATGTTAAAAGCAGGTGGGGATATAGTTTCGGAGTGGTTGGTGTGTTTATTTAATAAATGTATGGAAGAGGGCAAGGTACCTAGGGATTGGCAGAAAACATGCATAGTTCCTTTGTATAAAGGCAAAGGGGACAGGAGAGTGTAAAAATTATACAGGAATAATTCTGTTGAGTGTACCTAGTAAAGTGTATGGTAGTTATTATTGAAAGAATTATGAGTAAGGATAGATGAACAAGGAGGCTTTAGGAAAGGTGGCAGGTGTGTAGACCAAGTGTTTGCCATGAAAGATCTAGGTGAACTGTATTTAGATAAGGGTAAAGAGGTTTTTGTGGCATTTATGGATGGATAGGGGGCAATGTGGCAGATGTTGCAAATGTATGGAATAGGAGGTAAGTTACTGAAAGCGGTGAAGTTTTTACGAGGATAGTGAGGCTCAGGAAAGAATGTAGGCGAGAGGGAGATTATTTCCCAGTAAAAGTAGGCCTTAGATGGATGTATGATATCACCATGGTTGTTCAATATATTTATAGATGGACTTGTAAGAGAAGTGAATGCGAGGGTGTTGGCAAAGGTGGTGGGGTTAAAGAATCAAACACAAAGTGGGAGATGTCACAGTTTTTCTTTGCTGATGACATGCTTTTGGGAGGTTCTGAAGAGAAGTTGCAGAGGTTGGTTGATGAGTTTGGTTTGGGTACGTAAAAGAAGGAAATTAAGTGAATATAGGAAAGAGTAAAGTGATAAGAAAAAAATAGGTAATGGAAGATTGGATATCAAATTTGGGGGGAGAAAGTATGGAAGTGAAGGTGTTCAGATTTTTGGGGGTGGATGTCTCAGGGAGATGGGTCTATGAAGGATGAGGTGAATCAGAGTTGAGGGGGAAAAGGCGATTGGTGCACTGAGGAGTCTGTGGAGACGAAGAACTTCATCCATGAAAGCAAAGAGGGGGAACATATGAATTATTATTATAATCCAGGGGAAGCTCTAAACCTGGAGGATTATACAGCGCCTGGGGGGGGGGGGGGTGTGGGAAGGCATTCAGGCTAATTCGGGGAACTGGAGCACAAATCCAATTTTCCTAAATCAAGAGCCCCCTCACCAGCATCAAGGAACCTTCCTTGAGGGAACCAACATATGAAAGTATAGTTATACCAACGCTCTTGTATGGGTGTGAAGCAATGGGTTGTGAATGTTGCAACAATTAGATTTATAATTATAATTATGGGGAGGCAGTGGAGATGTCATGTCTGAGAGTAATGTCCCCTCATGGAAGGTTCCTTGATGTTGGTGAGGGGCTCTTGATTTGGTAATTGGATCTGTGCTCCAGTTCCCCAAATTAAGCCTGAATGCCTTCCACATCCCCCCCCGGGCACTGTATAATCCTACGGGTTTAGCGCTTTCCCCTTGATTATAATAATAATGAGAGCAATGTGTGGTGTGAATGTAATGCTGAAAATCTGTAGCTTGGAGATTAGGTGCGAGATTACCATAACTAATATCCAGAGGGCTGAGGAGGAGTTATTGAGATGGTTTGAACATGTCAAGAGGATGGAAAGAAATAGAATGACTTCGAGAGTATAAATCTGTAGTGGAGGGAAGGCGGGGTAGGGGTCAGCCTAGGAAAGGTTGGAGGAAGGGGGTCAAGGTTTTGTGTGCGAGGGGCTTGGACTTCCAGCAAGCATGCGTGAGCCTGTTAGACAGGAGCAAATGGTTTTTTAGGACTTGACGTGCTGTTGGAGTGTAGACAAGGGAATGAAGGGATTCAGGGAAACTGGCAGGCCGGACTATCCCTGGAGATGGAAGTACAGTGCCAGCACTCTGAAGGGTTTGTTAATGTTACAGTTTTATAACTAGTGTAAGCATGCCTCTGGCAAGACAGTGATGGACTGAATGATGAAAGTTTCTTTTTCAGGCCACCCTACCTTGGTGGGATTATTATTATTATAATCAAAAAGAAGCGCTAAGCCACAAGGACTATACAGCGCTGCAGGGCAGGAAGGGAGCGAGGGCATCAGGTAGCAAAAGGGAGATGGATGAGTAATAGGTTACGGATAACAGCGGGGTAGTGGATGGTGAAAGGGTAAAGGGCAGCAAGAGACTGAACTAGAAACGGCTGAGGGGAGTGCGAAAAGTATCATCAAGTTTGTGGAGTAATTCAGCTCGTTGTCAAAAGTCAATGAGAGGTCAGATTAAAGAGGGGTCCTCAGCAAAAGGGAAGTAAAGAGAGAGCTAGTAGAAACGAAGACACGATGGAGTAAATTCTCGTGCTCGTTGATAGGAGGCAGTCAAACAGAAGTGGCTAATCTGATACTTGAACTGGACACTGCTCACAGAGAGGTACAGGGAGCCTCTCCTGAGATACCCATAGTAAGACATGTGGCCAATTGCTAAGGCGGGAGAGAGTGGTCTCCCAACCTCGGCACTGATGACAAAAGACGGCCAGTAACCTATGCTACGGTTAATAGAATTAGTTTGTTACCGAGCAGAGTTGAACCAACGTTGTTCCAACGGTCGAAGGTGGGTAGCTGTAGCAGCAAAATAAGTCCATAAATTGGAACACCTCGATAGGATTGTAGTCATATACTGCTGACCCGCGCAGCATGTCTGCCTGTTTCATTGCCCTGTACGTCGACATACCAGGGACCAACAAGAAAACAATATGCTATATTGTTTGTAGAAGATACGGCGTAGCCCAAAGTTGGATACGGAGAACTAGGGTATGAGATGTATCAAATTTTCGTAATAGCCTGTAGAGCACTAAGGGAGTCGAGACTACTACAAATGATGACACAGGCATAGATCGATAACGAATAAGTGCTGCAAGAATGGCATACAGTTCATGCAGTAAAAATGCTAGCTGAAGATAGTAAATGCCCTCAGTACGACCTGTCCGGTGAAACACTGCTGCGAATCCGACGCCGTCTGAAGACTTAGAGCCACATCATGTGTACACAGTGGAGGATGGGTGGCATGAGAATGGGAGTGAAGTGAATCGAGAAAAAGAGAGCGGGAAGCCACCGTCGGCAGTTGAGCTTCGCGCAATAGTGAGAAAGAACAGACCCTAACAGCTGGAACTTCCCAGGGGGGTAGGGAAATGAGATGCTACATTGAAACATATTAAAGTGGTGGTAACTGAAGGGAATACAAGAGTGAATGTAGGCGAAGATAAAAGGGAACGGAGCAAAACCCAGGGGGGGGAGGGGAGACAATAAGAGAATGTCTACTAATAGCGGTGACCATTCCTATAAATGTAAGGGATTGTTGTAGATCGTGAGAGCGTACATAGTAACGAAGGCAATGGGCATCACGCGATCAGTCAATGGATGGAACATTTGGCTATTCTGTATAGAGGCTCTCAACAGGGGAAAAGGCGAAAAGCATACCAAGGCACAAACGTAAGCCTTGGTGATGATAGAGTTAAGGCTAGAGAGAGTAGCAGAGAGCCGCGGAAAAAAAAAATAAATCTGGTCACCATAATCGATTTCGCTAAACTAGGGCTGAATGAAAGGCGAAGCAGAGTTTCGAACGATCAGCTCCCGCAGGAAAGATGAGGCAAGGGTTTTAATAAGGTTAGCCGCTGTGACAAGTTGCCTTCTACAGAAGGTAATGTGAGTTTCCAGGTTATACCGACGGACAAGAGAGAAGCCTAGCAACCTGACTGTATCACGTTCGGGGATACGGGAGCCATAGAGAACAAAGGATGATTCGGAGATAAAAGAGCGTCTAGTGAAAGTAATTTGGTGAGTTTTGTACATGAAAATTTAAACCCATGTGTGGTGGCCCAAGTGGAAACACGGTCGACCGCATTCTGGAGCAGAAACTGCAATAAGGTGACATCAGCGCCTGCACAAGCAATAGCGAGTCATCAACATAGAGTGATGACCAAATATTGGGTGAAGAACAAGGCCAAATTCATTTATAGCAAGGAGAAAAAGTGTTGTGCTTAGAACACTTCCCTGAGGGACACCTTCAGCTTGGACAGAAGTCCGGAAAGAACATTATGATCTCGAACAACGGAAAATGTCTGTTCAGTTAAAAGTTCTTAAGGAAGGATGGTAGATTGCCTCGGAGGCCTAAGGAATGGGCCTGGGCAAAATAATATACCTCTCCAAGTTGTGTCCATATCCTTCTCAAGGTCAAAAAATATGGCAATAACTAGTGATTATTCGCAAAGGCATTACGAACATACTATCCAGCGTATAAGGGGTCTATGTAGAACGACCCTTACGAAACCTAATTGACTAGCGGAGAGACTGTTTGTGTGTCTCTAAATACCACATTAAACGTCGAATTTACAGGCGATCCAATCACTTGCAAACATGCACTGTAAGAGCGATGGGGCGATAGTGGGAGGCATCATGTCCTGTTATTACCCCGTTTGCGGAAAGGGGAACAATGGCAGATTTTCCACAGCTGGGAAGAACTCCTTGTGCCCAAATAAGAATGAAGAGGTGTAAGGAGGACTACAAGGGCTGACCCGATGTTAAATTGTTGTAACATACGAATATGAAGTGTCATCAGGCCCACTGCCGATGATCGGCAAGCTTGAGAGCGTTGCCTCCAGTTTCTTGAAGTGTAAAAGGCACATTATACAGTTCTTCCCTAGAGAAGAAAAGTCCAAGGTACTAACTCACTGGCAGACTTTGAGGAAAAGAAACGAGGGGCATAGATGGAGCCCTCGGGAAATACGACCAGTTATGTGCTCCAAGTTCAATGGCCACGTCGAGAGGGTTTGCATATCAACACCAGTAGACCCGTAAACAGAGCCGGGTCAGGAGATAATAGACCACTCAATTTCCTCATCACTTTTTTCCAGACTGCAATCAGTAAAAGATAGCAGAGTGATGGTGGAAACATAAGTCTTTGCAACAAGTGCGTTTAGCTTCACGGAAGACACGGCGAGCGATCGCACCAGCCCTTCTGCTTAAAAATCAACAAGTCTCTCAGCGGTTTTCTATTGTATCCGGTACCGGCCCCCATGCAGCCACTTTTCAAACGACTGCACAAGCACATGCAGGAGACCACCAAGCACCACGCACTTCTGAGAATGGCCTGCCTGAGTTATTGGGGTATAGAAGAGAAGCTGCGGTATAAACGGAGTGTCGAAGAAATGTGTAGGAGCTCATCAAGGAGGATGAAGAAGGAACCCTCACTAAAAGCAGTGAGGTGTGAGTAAAGATCCCAATTTTCTCCGCTCAGTGCCAGCGAGGGCTAACGGAAGGTGGTGAATAGGAAGAGAAGTAAGAATGATCGGATAATGATCGCTGTCATGTAGGAGTCTGGTAGAACAGACAGGTGAAGTCTAGTGCAGAGGAGGAAAGCAACTGATAGATATCGATGCAAGAGAGAGTATGAGTACTGAGGATCAAAATGGGTGGGATACCCTATTTAAAACGATGGAGTGGGTGAGAGGCCAAGAAAAGGCCTCCAACTGAATGCCACGTGAGACACAATGAGACCCCCGCCCAGAGGAAATGGAGGGCATTAAAATCACCAAGTAACAGAAGTGTGTGGTATGGATGAAACAAGAAGTCAAAGTCTGGGATAGAAAATGTGCCGAGAAGTAGAGAGATATAAGAACATATTAAACCACTTATCAGTGATACGCAGCAGTGTAATGCAGCGAGGTATGGACAAATCGTTGACAGTACGAATATCATTGCGTAGAAGAAGGGCACTTTCCATTAAAGGTCCCCACTCTGAGAAAGGATCCGAAGAATACAATAAATTATAGCCTGAGATAGGTTGGAAAACAGCCGAGAGTAATTTTGGTTCTTGTAAGCAAGCACCAACAGGGGAAAACCTGAAACAACATCTGAAGCTCACCCGAATACCCTGAGCCGCGGATATCCCCCTGTAAATAGGCCATGATTGGCGATGAAGAAAATATCAGTAATCTGTAGGTAAAGGCAACTAGGACTAGAGGGGTTAGAAAAGTCAACTTGTGTGGCATTGGAAGATTTTCACGTAGCGAAGGAACGCAGCTTGCGAAGAATGGGTTGTGAAGAGGGAGGAGAGGGAAGAGAAGGAACAGGAAGTGAATCAGTGTCCCATTGAAAGGTTATGTCTCTGCAATATCGTTCTGAAAATGCTTCAAGTGATTCGTGAATTCAAGATGTATGGAAACCATCTTGGAGATAGGAGAGGAGGGTGAGTAAAGATTGGGGACAGTAAATGGACTGTACCAAAGTAGAGGGGGAGGGAAAAGAGTCAGGACTGGAGATGAAGTGTGGGGGGGACAGAAGAGGTAGAAACCTGGGAGGTGACAAGAAAGGAGAAACTTGGGAGGGGACGGGGGTGAAGGCATAGTACGAGGAGAGGGTGAATCTCCCACACTTGTAATAAGCCAGAGAGAGGGAAGAACTAGGTACAGAGACTGAAAGGTAAAGTGTGGAGGTGAAGAGAGGAAGGAAGGGGCAAAGAAGATTTGAGCAATGGTTGGATTTTTTGGGACTTCTGATAGAGGGGGCGATTGGGTATTAGGTGTCGTACGAGGTCTTGTCGATACTGGGGCTTGTGAGAAGGAAACGCGAAGATGTGAGAACAACTGATGTTGTAGTCGGGGACGTCAGAGCCAAGGACAGCAAAAGGATTAATGCCGGTAGTGCGCTAAGGAGATGGTAAACAACAGAGGAGGCGCAGAAGATGGGACCCCAGAAGTGGGGGGACGATTGGAAACACGAGAATAAGAAACTACGGGGTATCTCCCTTGGAGGCGGAGATGAGTAACTGCCATAGTATAAGGGAGACCTCTGCCTCTTTGAGGCAAACGGATTTTCACGTTCATTAAAGTAGAACTGGCAACGCGGGAGTACGAAGGTGTGAGCTTCATTACAATTCAGGCAAGAAATGGAGGTTGAATGCAAGATTTATTAGAATGGTCGTCGGCACCACAGACTGGGCATTCGGCCATAGATCTGCAATATTCGCAGGGTGACAAAACGCCAGCAAATTTCTTACATTGTTGCGGTGTAGTATCACCTATCAACTTGTAAAAACCGATGTCCCGCGACATATACAGAGGACCCGGGAGTTCTCGGCCGTCATAAGTTAACGAGCCCACATTGCAAGGTGGATCGACTCCGCCCCGGGCAGAAGGAACATAAGTGTCTACATTGAGGATTGGGAATCCAGGATTTCCAGCTTTTCCAAAATTGTCTCTGCCTACATGACTAAATCTGTGGACTAATGTATGGGGGCAGAATTGACAGTACCACTACAAAGAATTGAGCAGAAAGAATGTTTTCAATATGATAGGAGTAGTATCGATATTCGAAAGGAGAGAAAGATTCATGAGCTTGGGTAGCATTTTCTGACAGTGACGATGCGGCGTACCGCTCTTGAGAGTGTGAAATGAAATATCTCTGCCAACATGACGCAGAGCGCTTTGGCAATACTAAAGGTCAGAAAGGTAGCAGAAGAAAGTTGGTCCTTAAAGTAAAGAATTTAGTCCATTGTGTGTCCTGAAACTGAGCGTGGAGAGGGAGTGCATTGACGTGTCGGTCGTTTCCGAGGTAGAATGGGAAGGTAACGAGGAGCATCATCAGGAGATAGACGTTGGCGTTTAGATTAGACCGGAGTTGGTCGGCAGGAAATTGGGTGGGCGATTCGAAAAATTGCCGTACCGTAGAGGAGAAGCCGTAAGGCATAGTCAAAGGAGAGCGGAGTTCAGTACAAATCGAAGAGTCAGCGGAGCCCCAGTACCTGAAGCGGGTGATGAAACAGCACCAGCAAGAGTACAGGGCATCAGGATGACCAGAATAGTGGTCTAAACACGAGAGCCATGGTCAGAATGGGTGCGTTAACAGAAGGGGCCCGGGAGGTAGTGGTTTCATGGACTAGGGCTGCCATGGTTAGGTTACTCCTTGCTTTTGTTTTTAAGAAAAAAAAAGACAGAAGAAAAGAAAATAAAAATAAAAAAAAGAATAAAAAAAGGGGGGGAGCGGGGAGGAATAGTTCCCAGAGGATGAAAGGGCCGAAATCCCCCTCCGCGCCCAAGAGGACTCGACAACCGCAAGTAGCGCAGATGCAGCATGGAACCCGTGCAAACCCCCTACCCTTCATGCCAGTAAACCAGCAATCTGGATATGCACAACCTCACAACTGCCGAGCTACCCTCGGGGACAAAAGAGAGGGCGCCGGATATCCGCCACAAAGCATACCTCCTTCAGCCACCAACCCCGAAATCCGAAAGGTGGCTTCCAGAGATACACCCGTCGCCCAAAAAGACACGCCAAAGCTACTCCGGAATTCCGGAGAGGGATCGGGACATCCCTAGCAAATCCAATTCCACGGCAAACTCGCCACCGCCAAGAAACCTCAACGGAATGGGATGGGACCCCGTGTCCTTTCCCCTATCTAGGAACTAGGCGTGCCTGTGGGAGAAATCACGAAGGCTAAAAAGAGGAAGGGCAAAAGGGAGGGGTGAGGAGAGGAGGGAGGAATGGAAAAAGGGAGATGGGGAAATGGGATAGGGAGGGGAGAATTGGGGTAAAATGTAGGTTCTGTCCTGAGAAAGAAGACCGACAGGCTAATTCCTTTCCAGACCAGAGCCTCTTTCACTTCCACCCAAGGAGGCCCCCCTGAAGAGGAACCTTGTGGGAAATGGCCGATTGTGTTAATTTAAATCGTTTTACTGGCCGCTGACTCCTACAGTTCATTGCTGATGTAAGGGTGCTAGACTTGTGCTGGACTACAGTCAGCACCCATGAAATAATGGCAATTTTTTTAATTTCATTTTTAAATTTAGAAATCCTATAGATAATGCAACCCAAAGAACTCTTTAACAAACCAACATGTCATGTTTACCCATGAAATAAGATAATTGCAAACAAATCGACAGCAGGTGGGACTTTTGAACCCATGGTAGATATCTCCTAAAACTCACAGGCCAGTGGTTGTTGACCACTACACCATAGTGGTATAGAAAAATACTAGTTTGATGAACTTAATAAGACCAGTTAGCCAAGTGATTAGTGAATGGCTTGAGAGTTTTCAGATTTAATTTAATTAAGGGGGTGCTAGAATTCCATAGGATTATACAGGCATGAAGGGAAGGGGGGGGTGATTGGAAGGTATTCAGGTCGCAATTCTGGAACTGAGCACATGTCAAATTCCTCCTAGATCAATCATTACATATAATAAAAAGAGCTAAACCCGGCAAAGGTTATACAGCGCAGCAGGGCAGAGGAGGAATGCAGAGGGACGATTATTAGGGTATGGAGTGCAGCAGGGCAGTGGATAGTGGGTATGAAGGACAGAGGAGTGCGCTAGAGGCATCACCATCAGTGTGTAGTAAATCAAGTCACTGTCAAAGTCAATGAGAAAGTCTGGATTAAAGGACAGTCCATCAACAAGAAGGGAAGGTAAAGAAAGGGCAGCAGAAAGGAGACTACGACGGAGGTGATAAGAGTGGACAGTCCAACAGAATGTGGCTAACATACTGGAATGTGACAATTCTCTCAGGAGGAACAGGGGCGCCTCTCTATGAGATAACCCGCAAAAAACAAGTGTGGCCGTATGCAAAGACGAGTCTCTCCCAACCCAGATATTAATGACAGGATGGCCAGAAACCCATACACGGTTTAATAGAATTAAGCTTTTTATGGAGCAGATCAGATCAATGTTGTTGCCAATGGTCACAAGTGTTAGCATTTCAGCAAAAAAACTGAATGGAACACAATATTAAACTGGGAAGTCATGTTACAGCTGATCATGCAGCAGTCTGCCAGATCAATCCCCTTTACCCTAGTTCAAGTGAGCCCCTCACCCACATCAAGGAAACCTTCCTCGAGGGGTGTGAATTTCAGACTTTGAGTTTAAGCCTCTACCAGTTGATAGGTTTAGGTCGTGTTATTACAATATCAAGAGTAAAAATGGCACGTCGAGTTGTAGGACAGCAGGAATTGGATTTTTTATTTCAATCAAAACTAAAGTGCTAAACCCACAAGTATCATAAAATGCTGCAATAGGATTTTAAAAAATAGTCATAATGGCAAATTAAAATTGCCATTATGCCTTATTTTTATGGGTGCTGACTGCATGGCACATGTCTTGCAGCCTTACATCAGCTGGTGAAATTTCCATCGTCAAGTTATCGACTTGTAGAAGTTGAAGTGGCTGGGGAAAACATAGATAAATTGGCAACCATCTCAGTCTCATGAAATCATGACAATTGCCAACAAACCATACCACGGACGGGGACAGAACCCGCAATCAGTCTCAAAACGCAACGGTCTGGAGTTTTGAGATTCTGATCGCGGGTTCTATCGCCACCCATGGTATGGTTTATCTCAGTGTCTGTGGTTCATTCCCCAGCTGGGTGGAAATTGGGCATTGTTTCCTTACAACTGCTGTCCCTGTTTACCTAGCAGTAAGTAGGTACCTTGATGGCATCCTGGGGGAACAAGATTGAGGACCACAAAGGAATTGCAATCCCTAGATGGCACTGACTTTCTTGGGTTATCCTGAATGGCTAATACCCCAGGTTAAAGTCCTAGATCTATCTGTACAAGATAGTGTCTGGGTAAAGGAAGGTAATCAGGCTTGATAAAAGGGAAGGATATGTCCACTCCCTTTAAAATTTAAAAATTAGAGTTCTTCACTGTCACCTCTTGAGAAACCCATTTAGGGGGAAAGAAATACTAATTTTGGTCACAGTACAGGGATGAATTGAGCATCAGGTCTGATCCAAGAGTTATACAAATTCCTTCCATAAAGATTTTAATTATACAGGTTTTCAAATTCAGGAACATTGCATTAGATGGAGAAAGGAAAACTACAGGTGTTTAACATTTTAATAGGGGGGAAGAGCTAAAATCCATACAAGTCTTACAGCACCCGAGCCATCAATGTTTGATGCAAGAAAAATGAAGGCTAGTTACTTTGATCAATAGTCCCATACTGGTATCAAGGTTTGGGGATACACAGCCCCCCGGGGGAACATTTAAGGGAATCCAGTCAGTTATTCTTTAGATCAAAGATCCTCTCACCAGCATAGAGGAACTTCCTTGAGGAAGGGGTACTAATTGTACCTGGGAAGGGCAGATGTTAAATCCTTGGTTCCTAGCCCCAAGAATCTTAGAGGGATAAAATTAATATTGCAGTGGTATTGAAACCTGGGGCTTTTAGTCATTTGGACCAAGACCTTCCACTGGCTTCCCAGTCATACCTCAAAACCCAAAACCCTTTAAAAATCATGGGCTGAAATTTAAAATTGATAAATAAGCATTAAACCCATAAGGGTGTATAGCTTAGAATACCCACTAAACACCCAGCACTGCAAGTAAAGGGTCAGACATGCAATATAAACAAAAGCACAAGATCAATCAAGCAACCTCAAGGTTTAATTTCCCTTATTCTGGAGGGACTATGGAGCTGGTCTTCTCCAGACTGGGGATGACCACCACAAAAACTAAAGGTTGATGGACTGATCAAGTCTTTACCTCCAACACTTGTGCTTCCTTCATATTTAATCTTTGTGTATTTGACTGAACCCTTACTCAAGTTTTAATGTTAACCAACTACTACAAAAGGATCATACACAAAACTGTACCATAACCAGGTTTACCACAAATTTATCCACTGGACTCTAAAAAAACCCCAAAATTGGACAGTAAAAATTTTTTTTTGAATTACAAAACCTATTTATGCAAAGAAAAACTTAAGCTATAAGCAATGAATGTACATCCAATGATTGATTTGAGTCATGCGCCTAAATAAAAAATATGAAAACATTTAACGTCCACACAAGCATAAAAGTTATGTAGAAGCCAGTGTCATTATCACTCTTCAAACTGGAGTGCCTCTTCCTTCTCAACCTCAGCAGGTGCTGTTGAAATAGAAATTAATTAGTAACTGACTTTAAACTAACTCATTTCTTTACAGAGGTTCACTTTTTAAAGTGTTGAAATTGTAATCACAGAGATTCAGGTAAAACACGGAAAGCATCACATTAAATTACGTACAGCAATTACCATGATGGGGACAATTTATTAAAGTTTTTTTAAAGCTAACTTTTGCTTTATTAGTACAAGATATAAAAATATTCAAAAATTTTCAAAGTACGGGACCCCCGCATAATGATTACCTCCCGAATGTGACCAATTATGTAAGTTTTATTTATGTAAGTGCATTTGTACGTGTATGTTTGGGGGTCTGAAATGGACTAATCTACTTCAGAATATTTCTTATGGGAACAAATTCGGTCAGTACTGGCACCTGAACATACTTCTGGAGTGAAGAAATATCGTTAACCGGGGGTCCACTGTACTTAAAAATAAAAGTAACTGGACCACTCAAATCTTGTGCAACATTTTTCATACCTGCATCTGAAGGAGCAGCAACTGCTACCATTTCACTGCTTCCACAAATACCATTGCTAACAATTGAGCAAAGGTTTTAGGTCTTGAGATGCCTGGCCAGTAAGGTTCAACATTGAAGTTCACAGCTTTCAGGACAGAATTCATCTTATTGGCCTGCAAAACAAATGATATAAAACATTTACAGAATCTATGGAAAAAAACTCTTCCGACTAATAAAAGTTAACTAATTAAATCCACTTAACTTTCTGTAACAAAATAAAAGCAGTTTAAATATTGTACCTTTTCTAATTGAAAACACACTGCAAGATATGCTAGTTTGCCTCACCCAAGAGAGAGGATTTAATATACTTCCACTTGACGGCCAGAGGGGAAAATGTCCTCCTGGTGCTTTTTGGAAGCTACAAAAGAATAACATTTAAGAATGTTTACAATCCTTTCAAATTTAGGAACACTGCTTTTGAAATCCAGGGTATACAAGAAAATCTGATAAATCACTGGTAGAACTTTAGCCTAGCTAAGTCAGAGGTCGGCAAACTTTTTTTTGGGTATTATCCCAAAACATTTGTGTATACAATGAAATGACCCAACAGACCAAAAATGGGGTAAAAAAAAAAATACATCTCACTTACTAAATAAGTCTGAACTTTTATTTGTTTACTTAGCCTTCATTACCAGAGATCTTCATTTTTACCCAATTTTGGATAATTTACCCTGGTTCCCCAACCTCTGAGCTAAATCATGAACATATTTAACCCTTAAACTGTCCAAGCAGATCTACGTTCACATGCGTAGTGCTCCAAAAGTAGATCTATTTTTTTGATATATTTCCAAATTAACAAAAAAAAAAAAAAAGTAGATCAAAGTTTTTTTTACGTTTTCAAATCTAAGAAAAAAAAAAGATTACTTTTTTTACATACTTTCAAATGTTAGAAAAATGTAGATCTACGTTTGGACAGTTTAAGGGTTATATTTTTTTATTATCACACTGGCCGATTCCCACCAAGGCAGGGTGGCCCAAAAAAGAAAAACTTTCACCATCATTCACTTCATCACTGTCTTGCCAGAAGGGTGCTTTACACTACAGTTTTTAAACTACAACATTAACACCCCTCCTTCAGAGTGCAGACACTGTACTTCCCATCTCCAGGACTCAAGTCCGGCATGCCGGTTTCCCTGAACCCCCTTTATAAAAAGTTACTTTGCTCACACTCCAACAGCACGTCAGTATTAAAAACCATTGTCTCCATTCACTCCTATCAAAAACGCTCACGCATGCCTGCTGGAAGTCCCAAACCCCTGCGCACACAAAACCTCCTTTACCCCCTCCCTCCAACCTTTCCTAGGCCGACCCTACCCCGCCTTCCTTCCACTACAGACTGAATACACTCTTGAAGTCACTGTTTCGCTCCATTCTCTCTACATGTCGAACCACTAAAAACTTCCTCAGCCCTCTGGACAACAGTTTTTGGTTATCCTGCCCTCCCCCTAACTTCCAAACTACGAATTCTCTGCATTTATTCACCCCACACACTGCCCTCAGACATGACATCTCCCCTGCCCAGCCTTCTCCTCGCTGCAACATTCATCCATGCTTCAAAACCCATATAAGAGCGTTGGTAAAAACTATACTCAATACATTCCCCTCTTTGCTTCAAGGACAAAGTTCTTTGTTCCAGATCCTAGTGCACCACTCACCCTTTTCCTCCATTTTGTTACCTTCTTTCATAGCCCATCACTGCACGTCCACTCCAAGTTTTCTGAATAATTCACCTCCATACTCTCTCCCCTCCAATCTGACAAAAAAAAAAAAAACTGAAAACATTGGTAAATTTCATTTCCTGCATCAAAACATTTTGTAAGTATTTTTCAGGGGTCTGAAACTGATTAATTTACATTATTCCTTATGGGAAAAACTTGTTTGGTATTCTAACAGCCTTCTGGAATGAATTAAGTTTGAGTACCACAGTACTACTGTGCTGAACTTGATGAAAGTATGAATCCAGTGACCTCTGGGACAATACAAAAGTTGCCAATCATCCAGAAGTCTATTTGGCCTCTTGCAGTTTGGTATAGTTTTCCACATTACATGTGGAACAAATGCTTTAGAAAACATGAAAGCACTGGTTTGGCACTTCAGCCTCAAAAGTATGCTAAAGATGTACTCATTTACTGATGACCGCACTTTACGGCTCTGCCCAGTTTCACGGAGAGAGTTTGGGGGGCAACGCCCCGGGGCCCGGTCTGTGAACGGGCCTCCGGGTGGCGAGCGATCAACCAGGCTGTTGCTGGGCTGCACGCAAACCAACGTACGAGCCACACCCCGGTGATCAGGAACTGTCTTTGGTGCTTGCCAGTGCCAGCTTAAGACTGCCAGGGGTCTTTTGGGTAACCCCCCTTATGTGTGCGGGGAGGCTTTGGAACATCTCGGGCCTCTAAACATTTTTGTATGGTCTCTTAAGTGTAGGACACCCCCTGTTTTTCATTGGGCGAGATGGTCATCGTCTCCCAAATCTTTTCTTTCGTAGCGAGTGATTTTCGTGTGCAAGTTCGGTATGCCCCTCTGGATTTTGGTGAGTTTGCTACCTAAAAATGGTACGTGGCCCCCTAAAATTATCGTCCAAAAATCGGTTCCTAAAGTGGGAATTTTATCTAAAGACTATTTCGAATCAATTTTCCCCATAAAATAAGGAAAATAAAATTTTAAAAATCCATTCCCTGACACCCAAAAGTATTAAAACAAAAAAAAATAAAAATTTTTTTTACATGAAAAAAGATGAGTACTAAAAAATACAGGGGCACAGTTAAGGGGGAGGAGGGAGAGTTTTGAACACTGTTGGAAAGGGGTTTCCCTTCCATAAAACCCTCAGGACCAAGTGCTTTTCTGGGTTATTCTCTTCCCGTTTCTTAATGCCACTAGGACCCTCGGAGTCAGGGAGTCCTGTCTCACAAAAAAACGCCCAAGGGGGGTCTGTTTCGGGTGTTTTTAAAAAATTTCCCTAAAAGGGAAAGACTGTCACTGTCAGTTCCCAACAGCTTGCAACACCCCTTTGTCAGGGTGATTTTTTCTCTATAAATCTTTCCATCCTACCCCACTTCCAAAATTCCTTAATTCTGAAAAAAAGGGGCCCACTTTTTCCATCTCTTTTCCCCTCCTCCTCTGCAGAAAGTTTTCTGAGCTGCGATCTTGCTGTTCCTGCTGAAGCTCTGCGTCCTAGGGGTTGCCCTACGTCTTTGGCCTCCCCAAAACTTTCCCACATCCCCCAAAAACTCACTTCCAAACCCCCCAGGGAAACCCCCCGTCCACAAGGATTAAAACGACATGGGCTATCAGGGGCTGCTTAAAAACCCTTCAAAATTCCTTTGTGGATACATTTGGCCAAAATTTTCTCCAACGAGTTCAAAGTCCTGGTAGTCACTCCACCCCAAGCCTTCCCAAAAAGGCTTTTAAAATGGAGAATATGAGGTTCTTTCCAAAAAACTCTTGGTTTAAGGAGTGGGCTGAGGTCACATTAAACCCTTTCAAAAAATTGCTTTGGTGTAAGTTTTTTAAAAATTTGAAATAACCTGCTACCATGGGCTGGAGGGAAAGGGTGGTATTCGGGGGCAAGAACTTTACTGTGATGAACCAAAATCCTCCAAAAATTTGGTCCAATCCAAGTTTGGAGGGTGAAAGGGTGCATTGTCCTTATGAGGAATTGAGATCCCCAAATTTTTTTTCCGGAGGTAATTCTTCACACTGGGCCAAACACTTCAATGAACCATTCGAGAAAATGTCCCTCGTGACCCAGCCTTATTATTGATCTCCAAAACAAAACCCCAATTTATCTTCATAACATGTTTTTCTTTAAAAACTCTGGGTTTTCAGAATGGTAAATTTTAAGGGCTTCACTTTGAAATCCCCCCTAGCTTAGCACAACATGAGTGCAGCCTGTCTTTTATTGGTTGTGTCCTGGGATGCCCTTTTTTTCCCGAGTAATGTAGGTCCTCTTTGGGATTTTCTTCCAAAAGAGGCCCCGTTTCGTCACAATGAACACTTGTTCAGGTTTCAGTCCCTTTTACCTCTTGTCTCCTTGAATTCCCGCACACATTTTTCAGCCACTTTTTGGTCCGAACTACAGCCTCACATGCCTTATCACACCCTGTAGTCGTACGCTTCTTAAATCTCTCAAACCCGACTTGTGGCCTTAAATTCCTCAATCCTGTTTCGGCAAATTTTTTTCCCAAATTGTCTGCAACTGAGCCTTTTTACAAATAAGGAATCATAAGACTCTTGTAATTTTTTCTCGTTTATCCACACCAATAATAACTTCTCAAATCTTCGGGTTTCTGGTGATCTCATTTTTGTCAGCATATTTACCCCCTTTGCAACAAAAGCTTTCCTTGTTTCCCTTTTTTTTGCCCGTGATGGAAGATATGGTTTTTACGGGATTTGTTATAATCCGGGCGTTTGCCCACACATACGCCACTTTCTTTGGAGCCATGGTGCTTATTTGCACTTGCAAAGCACTAAAATGGTAAAAAACTATAGATTGATTTCCTATATTCTGTTTAAAATATACGAAACCTACTAAAAATAAACATTTAAAAATTTTTTAAAGGGTGCAAAGGTACTTAAAACAATATAAAAGATATCACCCCAAACTCCTACCATTATAGTATGCCCCTATTTTAACGGGGAATTCTTTCCCGGGCGTGTCTTGGGAAGGGAACCGGTCTTAAGCAGAGAGGCTGTATGTGTTTAGGGAGTGGAACAATCTGCAGGCCGAACAAACAAAACTGCATTGGGTAGTTAAATAAGCTATCTTTTAAAATCGGGGAGCAAGTGATGCCCTTGGAAAACAAAAAAACCCCAGACATGGAGAGGAACTTATGTGAGTTTCAGCCCGTCTTGGACCATTTACAATTAACATCAGTCATCTTAACCCCCCTTTTCCCTGATGGTTATTTGTGTATTGTTCCAGTCATGGTATCGGCCCTTTTTTTATTTATTGATGTTCTTGTGGGTGAAAACAACCCGTACTGGAAGGGGAATTTTTAAAAGCAAAGCATCAAAAAACGATTAAGAGCAAATTTTCAAAAAGTATATGTGAAGTGTAAAATACAAATTAAAATATTTGCTCACAAGAACTGCCAAGAAAATAGATTCAAGTTCCTGGTAAATACATCAAAGGTACAATGGTGTAAATGATGCACTTTCAACACTGCCCCAAATGGCATGTCACACAAGCTTAATTATCAACTTGTTGATATTGTATACCAGTGATTTATTCTTTTAGATACCAACATCCGGAATTTGGGATAGAGGACATCTGGTCCTATATTACGTACAGTGGACCCAAAATTTTCGGCCAATGCAGAAACCGCACAATTGGAATTTGAGCATTTTTTTTTTGGAGACCCCCCCCCCTGGATTTTGTACACCCCCTCGGAAATTGTTTTTACCAGACACGTGCACCTGGGGTGCTCAAGTTTGTGATCATTTGGGCACATTAAAGTCTTTTTTTAGGTTAAAATGCATTTTTAATCCACTATTATTTTCTTCAAAATTATGTAAGAAAAAAGTTTTCATAGCACAAAAAATGCTGTTTAATGCGGGGGGGGGTAAAAATTACCTTTTTCTTGCCAGCGTTGTGAAAACTATGAATCCCTTTGCCCAGAACCCACTTAAAACATAAACTTTTGTTTCAATTTTTGGCATGAATTATTCATTACTTCTCCCTCTGTTTATGATGGGATCTAATGGGGTTAGAAACGATTTAAATTCAGTAACATGGTGGTCGATGGTAAATAGGGGGTAGGGTTTCAGTGTACATTGCCCGGGAGGTATACTCGTGCAGCTGCCCGGGACGACAAATATAACAAGAGTCTTCAATAAGGGGAGTAAGTTCCTTTATATTTTTAAAATTGGTATTTATATTTCCCTTTTTTTTCATGTAAAA
>NC_069483.1:19342568-19417819 GCF_026875155.1 Cherax quadricarinatus | reverse complement strand
TCCTTCGGCCACCACCCCGGAATCCGAAAGGTGGTTCCAGAGATACACTCGTCGCCCGAAAGACACCCAAAGCTACTCCGGGATACCGGAGAGGGATCGGGACATCCCCAGGCGATCCAGATTCCACGGCAAACTATGCCACCGCTAAGAACCTCAACGGAATGGGATGGACCCCGGTATCCTTTCTCCTACCCAGGAACTAGCGCGCCTGTGGGAGAAATCCCAAAGGACAAAAAGAGGAAGGGCAAAAGGGAGGAGTGGGGAGGAGGAGGAGGAAAGGAAAAAGGGGAGGATGGGGAGGATGGGATAGGGGAGGGGAGATTGGGGGGTAATTAGGTTCGGTCTGAGGAAGAAGACCGATAGGTCTAATTCCTCAGACCAAGAGCCTCTTCACCACGCCAAGGAGCCCCCCTTGAAGAGGCTTTTTATGGAGCAGATCAGATCAATGTTGTTGCCAATGGGTGCAAAAGTGTTAAGCATTTCAGCAAAATAGTCTGAATGAAACACCTATATGAAACTGGGAAGTCTTGTACTGCTGATCATGCAGCAGTCTGCCAGTTCATTCCCCTTTCCTAGATCAAGAGCCCCTCACCCACATCAAGGAACCTTCCTTGAGGGGTGTGAATTTCAGAACTTGAGTTTAAGCCTCTACCAGTTGATTGGTTTAGTCGTGTTATTACAATTTCAAGAGTAAAAATGGCACGTCGAGTTGTAGGACAGCAGCAATTGGATTTTTTATTTCAATCAAAACTAAAGTGCTAAACCCACAAGTATCATAAAATGCTGCAATAGGATTTTAAAAAATAGTCATAATGGCAAATTAAAAATTGCCATTATGCCTTATTTTTATGGGTGCCGACTGCATGGCACATGTCTTGCAGCCTTACATCAGCTGGTGAAATTTCCATCGTCAAGTGATCGACTTGTAGAAGTTGAAGTGGCTAGGGAACTATAGATAAATTGGCAACACATCTCAGTCTCACGAAATCATGACAATTGCCAACAAACCATACCACGGACGGGGACAGAACCCGCAATCAGTCTCAAAACGCAAAGGTCTGGTGTTTTGAGATTCTGATCGCGGGTTCTATCGCCACCCGTGGTATGGTTTATCTCAGTGTCTGTGGTTCATTCCCCAGCTGGGTGGAAATTGGGCATTGTTTCCTTACAACTGCTGTCCCTGTTTACCTAGCAGTAAGTAGGTACCTTGATGGCATCCTGGGGGAACAAGATTGAAGGACCACAAAGGAATTGCAATCCCTAGATGGCACTGACTTTCTTGGGTTATCCTGAATGGCTAATACCCCAGGTTAAAGTCCTAGATCTATCTGTACAAGATAGTGTCTGGGTAAAGGAAGGTAATCAGGCTTGATAAAAGGGAAGGATATGTCCACTCCCTTAAATTAAAATTAGAGTTCTTCACTGTCACCTCTTGAGCAACCATTTAGGGGCAGAAATACTAATTTTGGTCACAGTACAGGGATGAATTGAGCATCAGGTCTGATCCAAGAGTTATACAAATTCCTTCCATAAAGATATTAATTATACAGGTATCAACATTCAGGAACATTGCATTAGATGGAGAAAGGAACAACCTACAGGTGTTTAACATTTTAATAGTGGGAAGAGCTAAAATCCATACAAGTCTTACAGCACCCGAGCCATCAATGTTTGATGCAAGAAAAATGAAGGCTAGTTACTTTGATCAATAGTCCCATACCGGTATCAAGGATTGGGATACACAGCCCCCCTGGGAACATTTAAGGGAATCCAGTCAGTTATTCTTTAGATCAAGATCCTCTCACCAGCATAGAGGAACTTCCCTTGAGGAAGGGGTACTAATTGTACCTGGGAAGGGCAGATGTAAATCCTTGGATCCTAGCACCAAGAATCTTAGAGGGATAAAATTAATATAGCAGTGGTATTGTACCTGGGGCTTTTAGTCATTTGACCAAGACCTTCCACTGGCTTACCAGTCATACCTCATAACCAAACCTTAAATCATGGGCTGAAAGTTAAATTGATAAATAAGCATTAAACCCATAAGGGTGTATAGCTTAGAATACCCACTAAACACCCAGCACTGCAAGTAAAGGGTCAGACATGCAATATAAACAAAAGCACAAGATCAATCAAGCAACCTCAAGTGTTTAAGTTCCTTATTCTGGAGGGACTATGGAGCTGGTCTTCTCCAGACTGAGGGACTGACCACCACAAAAACTAAAGGTTGATGGACTGATCAAGTCTTTACCTCCAACACTTGTGCTTCCTTCATATTTAATCTTATGTGTACTTGACTGAAGCCTACTCAAGTTTTAATGTTAACCAACTACTACAAAAGGATCATACACAAAACTGTACCATAACCAGGTTTACCACAAATTTATCCACTGGACTCTTAATAAAACCCAAATTGACAGTAAAATTTATTTTTGAATTACAAAACCTATTTATGCAAAGAAAAACTTAAGCTATAAGCAATGAATGTACATCCAATGATTGATTTGAGTCATGCGCCTAAATAAAAAATATGCAACATTTAACGTCCACACAAGCATAAAAGTTATGTAGAAGCCAGTGTCATTATCACTCTTCAAACTGGAGTGCCTCTTCCTTCTCAACCTCAGCAGGTGCTGTTGAAATAGCATTAATTAGTAACTGACTTTAAACTAACTCATTTCATACAGAGGTTCGCTTATCAGTGTTGAAATTGTAATCACAGAGATTCAGGTGAAACACGGAAAGCATCACATTAAATTACGTACAGCAATTACCATGATGTGACAATTTATTAAAGTTTGTTAAAGCTAACTTTTGCTTTATTAGTACAAGATATAAAAATATTCAAAAATTTTCAAAGTACAGTGGACCCCCGCATAATGATTACCTCTGAATGTGACCAATTATGTAAGTGTATTTATGTAAGTGCGTTTGTACGTGTATGTTTGGGGGTCTGAAATGGACTAATCTACTTCACAATATTTCTTATGGGAACAAATTCGGTCAGTACTGGCACCTGAACATACTTCTGGAGTGAAGAAATATCGTTAACCGGGGGTCCACTGTACTTAAAAATAAAAGTAACTGGACCACTCAAATCTTGTGCAACATTTTTCATACCTGCATCTGAAGGAGCAGCACTGCTACCATTTCACTGCTTCCACAAATATCATTGCTAACAATTGAGCAAAGGTGTAGGTCTTGAGATGCCTGGCCAGTAAGGTTCAACATTGAAGTTCACAGCTTTCAGGACAGAATTCATCTTATTGGCCTGCAAAACAAATGATATAAAACATTTACAGAATCTATGGAAAAAAACTCTTCCGACTAATAAAAGTTAACTAATTAAATCCACTTAACTTTCTGTAACAAAATAAAAGCAGTTTAAATATTGTACCTTTTCTAATTGAGACACACTGCAAGATATGCTAGTTTGCCTCACCCAAGAGAAGAGGATTTAATATACTTCCACTTGACGGCCAGAGGGGAACATGTCCATCCTGGTGCTTTTTGGGAAGCTACAAAAGAATAACATTTAAAGAATGTTTACAATCCTGCAAATTTAGGACACTGCTTTTGAAATCCAGGGTATACAAGAAAATCTGATAAATCACTGGTAGAACTTTAGCCTAGCTAAGTCAGAGGTCGGCAAACTTTTTTTTGGGTATTATCCCAAAACATTTGTGTATACAGTGAAATGACCCAACAGACCAAAAATGGGGTAAAAAAAAAAAAAAATACATCTCACTTACTAAATAAGTCTGAACTTTTATTTGTTTACTTAGCCTTCATTACCAGAGATCTTCATTTTTACCCAATTTTGGATAATTTACCCTGGTTCCCCAACCTCTGAGCTAAATCATGAACATATTTAACCCTTAAACTGTCCAAGCAGATCTACGTTCACATGCGTAGTGCTCCAAAAGTAGAATTATTTTTTTATATATATTTCCAAATTAACAAAAAAAAAAAAAAAAGTAGATCAAAGTTTTCTTTACGTTTTCAAATGTAAGAAAAAAGAGATTACTTTTTTTACATACTTTCAAATGTTAGAAAAATGTAGATCTACGTTTGGACAGTTTAAGGGTTATATTTTTTTATTATCACACTGGCCGATTCCCACCAAGGCAGGGTGGCCCAAAAAAGAAAAACTTTCACCATCATTCACTTCATCACTGTCTTGCCAGAAGGGTGCTTTACACTACAGTTTTTAAACTACAACATTAACACCCCTCCTTCAGAGTGCAGACACTGTACTTCCCATCTCCAGGACTCAAGTCCGGCCTGCCGGTTTCCCTGAACCCCTTCATAAATGTTACTTTGCTCACACTCCAACAACACGTCAAGTATTAAAAACCATTTGTCTCCATTCACTCCTATCAAACATGCTCACGCATGCCTGCTGGAAGTCCAAGCCCCTCGCACACAAAACCTCCTTTACCCCCTCCCTCCAACCTTTCCTAGGCCGACCCCTACCCCGCCTTCCTTCCACTACAGACATACACTCTTGAAGTCACTGTTTCGCTCCATTCTCTCTACATGTCCGAACCACCTCAACAACCTTTCCTCAGCCCTCTGGACAACAGTTTTTGGTAATCCCGCACCTCCTCCTAACTTCCAAACTACGAATTCTCTGCATTATATTCACACCACACATTGCCTTCAGACATGACATCACTGCCTCCAGCCTTCTCCTCGCTGCAACATTCATCACCCATGCTTCACACCCACATAAGAGCATTGGTAAAACTATACTCTCATACATTCCCCTCTTTGCCTCCAAGGACAAAGTTCTTTGTCTCCACAGACTCCTAAGTGCACCACTCACCCTTTTCCCCTCATCAATTCTATGATTCACCTCATCTTTCATAGACCCATCCACTGACACGTCCACTCCCAAGTATCTGAATACATTCACCTCCATACTCTCTCCCTCCAATCTGACAAAAAAAAAAAAAACTTGAAAACATTGGTAAATTTCATTTCCTGCATCAAAACTAAGTATTTTTCAGGGGTCTGAAACTGATTAATTTACATTATTCCTCATGGGAAAAACTTTTTTGGTATTCTAACAGCCTTCTGGAATGAATTAAGTTTGAGTACGACAGTACTACTGTGCTGAACTTGATGAAAGTATGAATCCAGTGACCTCTGGGACAATACAAAAGTTGCCAATCATCCAGAAGTCTATTTGGCCTCTTGCAGTTTGGTATAGTTTTCCACATTACATGTGGAACAAATGCTTTAGAAAACATGAAAGCACTGGTTTGGCACTTCAGCCTCAAAAGTATGCTTAAAGATGTACTCATTTACTGATGACTCGCACTTATGACGGGCTCTGACCAGTTTACACGGAGAGAGTTCCGGGGGTCAACGCCCCCGTGGCCCGGTCTGTGACCAGGCCTCCTGGTGGATCAGAGCCTGATCAACCAGGCTGTTGCTGCTGGCTGCACGCAAACCAACGTACGAGCCACAGCCCGGCTGATCAGGAACTGTCTTTAGGTGCTTGTCCAGTGCTAGCTTGAAGACTGCCAGGGGTCTGTTGGTAATCCCCCTTGTGTGTGCTGGGAGGCAGTTGAACAGTCTCGGGCCCCTGACACTTATTGTATGGTCTCTTAACGTGCTAGTGACACCCCTGCTTTTCATTGGTGAGATGGTGCATCATCTGCCAAGTCTTTTGCTTTCGTAGTGAGTGATTTTCGTGTGCAAGTTTGGTACTAGTCCCTCTAGGATTTTCCAGGTGCAGTATGCATACCTAAATAATGTACGTACAGTGGTCCCTCAATTATCGTCCATAATCGGTTCCTAGAAGTGGGACTATTATCTAAAGACGATTTTCGAATCAATTTTCCCCATAAGAAATAAGTAAATACAATTAATCATTCATGACAACCTGAAGTTTTGTTAACAAAAAAAAAAATTTTTTTACATGAATATAGATTGTAGTACATAAATGCAGTGGCACATGATGAATTGGAGGAGGAGAGGAGAGATTGAACTTACTGTTTGGAAGGGGAATTCCCTTCCATCAACACCTCAGGTACCAAAGTGTTGGCTTTTTGGGTACTTCTCTTCTCTCGTTCTTAATGCCACTAAGACCAGCCTCGAGAGTCACTGGAGTCCTGTCTCACAAAAAAAACTGTCCAGAGAGGTTGGTCCTAGTGTCTTTAAACCCTTTCAGGGTTTCCGGTCCGTTAGTTACGGCTTTACGTTCACGGGTCCCAAACCGTAGATCTACGCAATGAGCTCAGCTACTCTGATAAAACTGTGGAGTGTACATTTGGTCCTAGAATGAGAGAAAATACATCTATGTGGTATGTGTGCACCACCATAAAACATATACCTGCAGCACACTGTGTATAATGAGAGAAATAAAAAAAAAATGAAATCATGATTTTTCGATTAAAACAGCAACTTTGCGGTGTTTTTTCGTATGTTTTTTATAGTTGTATTTGCGATTTCTTGGTCTCATTTGATAGAAGGAAGACTTATTACAGAAATAGAGATGATTTTGATTGGTTTTAGCACGGGAAATGGCTTGAAACTGAGCTCAAAGTAGCAGAAATGTTAAATTTTTGCGATATTCAAGAGTAAACAAACGACCTCACAGTCTAATAAAACCCCAGCTGGTGGGTTCTATATACATTCAAAAAATATGGTGATGATATTTATACAATTATTACAGTATTGCATAACAGTAATCTTCTATTTTTTGGTGTAAATTTAAAATTCATTATGTGAAAAAAAAATCAAAATGGAATTTATTTGTAAAAGCCTCAAAACATAACTAATAAACAGAGGAATGTTAGTTTAGTGCCAGGAATGCCTACATTGTTCATTTGGACCTATTTTGAAATTGGAATATTTTGAACTTTGTGTTAAATTGGCCGAATTAAAAATTTCCCGATCACTTTATTTTGTAGTTTTAAACAGTTGACTTGGCGATTTCTTGTGCTCAATCGATAGAATAGAAGTAATACTAGTGAAATAGCTAAGAATTTGGTTGATTGGGAAAAATGTAATTGGCCTAAATGGGAGGGCAAAGTCGGCAAAATCGCCGGGTTCGTAAATATCGCTGACACATCAAAATTCACGAGAGCATAATTTCGTCATTTTCCACCCAAAAATTTTGTAAATTTTTGTTTTATTACCTTCCCCAAAAAGAAATTTTCTTGATTTCATAAGAAAAATAATTTTTTTTTTTAAATTCTTGGACACTGGTGCGTGGACTCCAGATTTGGGCCTTGGACCTGAAAGGGTTTAAAACTTCCCTAAAATGGGCCAAGACTGTCATGTACATGTTGCCAACATGGCTTGCAACAGCCTTGTCAGGGTGATTTTTCTCTATAAATTTTCCACCCTACCCCACTTTCCCAAAAAACCTCCTTAATTTCTGAAGAAGGCCTTGTTCCATCTTCTTCCTCCCCCTTTCTGCGGGTAAGATTCTGGCGGGTGATCTGTTGCTTTTCCCTGCTGAAGCTCTTGCAGCTCCTCAGTGGTTAGCTCTTCGTTGTGGTCCTCCCCCAATCTTCCAATCCTCCAAACTCACTTCCAACCCCATGGAACCCCCCAGTGCCACAATGGAGTTCACAACTGACATAGGCTCATCAGGGGTGCTTCAACCCTTCAAAATTCCTCTTGTGGAAACAAAATTCTGGCCACAATTTTCTCCAAGCAGAGTTCAAAGTCTGGTAGTCACTCCATCCCAAGCCTTCCCTTTTTAAGGCTTATTCAATGGAGAATACTGAAGTGTTCTTTCCAAAAAATCTTTAGGGTCAAGCGAGGGGTTCTGAGGTCACTTTTAAAGCACCTTTCAAACATTGCTTTGGTGTAGAGTTTTTTAAAGTTTGAAAAAACCCTGCTGATCCATGGGCTGGAGGAAAGAGTGGTATTGGGGGCAAGAACTTTACTGTGATGAACCCAAAAATCCTCCAAAATTAGGTCATCCAAGTTTGGAGGATGGAGAAGGTGCATTGTCCATTACTAGCAGGCACTTGAGATCCAATTTCTTTTCCAGGAGGTAATTTTCACACTAGGGCCAAACACTTCAATGAACCCTTCGACGAAAAGTCCCTGTGACCATGCCTTATTATTAGATCTCCCAAAACACAAAACAATTTTTCTCTTCATAACATTGTTTTTCTTGAACACTTTGGGATTTTCAGAATGGTACACTAGTAACGGCTTCACTTTGAAATCCCCACTAGCATAAGCACAGAACATGAGTGTCAGCTGTCTTTCATTGGCTTTTGTCCTGGCAGTGCCTTTTCTTCCTGAGTAATGTAGGTCCTCTTTGGCATTTCTTCCAAAAGGGTCCTGTTTCGTCACAAACTGAACACTTGGGTTTAGGTTTCAGTCCTTCAGCCTCTTGTACTCCTTGAATTCCTGCACACATTTTTCAGCCACTTTTTGGTCCGAACTAGCAGCCTCACCATGCCTTATCACACCGTTGTATGTCAGTACGCTTCTTAAATCTCTCAAACCCGACTTTGTGGCCTTAAATTCACTCACAAACACTAGTTGCAGGCAATTTCTTTACCAATTCGTCATGCAACTGCCTAGCCTTTTCACAAACAAGTTTAAGTCAATAAGACTATCTCCTGCTAATTGTTTCCGTTTATCCACACCAATAATAACTTCTCAACATCTTCGAGTACTGGTGATCTCATTTTTGTCAGCATATTTACCCCCTTTGCAACAAAAGCTTCCTTGATTTCCTTTTTCTTCCCTGTGATGGAAGATAGGGTTTTGAAACGGGTTTTGTTATACATCTGGTCATTTTCGCCCACACATACGCCCTTTCTTTGGAGCCATGGTAGCTTATTTAGCACTTGCAAGCACTAAAATGAATAAATACATATATTAGATCTGATTTCCTATATTCTGTTTATTACAATATACAGTACACTACTATATAAACATTTAAAATTTTTATAAATGGTGCAAAGGTGAATTACAACAATATCAAAGATAGTCGACAAAAACCACTACATTATAGTATTTCTCCTCACTTAACGAGGAATTCGTACCGGCGTGGTCTTAGGAATGGAACTCGGTCATTAAGCAGAGAGGCTGTATGTAGTTTTAGTAGAGTGGAACAATCTGCAGGCAGAACTATCAAAAACTGCACCTCGGGGAGCTTAAATAAACTATCATTTAAAAAACTGGGAGCAAGTGATGTCCTTGTAAACAAATAACCCAGACTGGGAGAGGGAAGCTTTGATGACGTTCAGTCCGTTTTGGGGACCAATTTCCCAATTCACACTTCAGTCTTTTAAACCTCCTTTCCATGTATGGGTTTTTGTGTTTTGTTCCGTCTTGGTATCGTGCCTTTGTTATTTTTTTGAATGTTTTGTGCTGAAAACAACTGTATCTGAAGGAAATTAAACATGCAAAATGCATCTAACCAACGATTAAGAGCAATTATCAAAATGTACTATGTGAAGTGTAAATTAAAATTTAAAGATATTATCCCTCAAAGGAGACTGCCAAGAAAATAGATTCAAGTTCCTGGTAAATACATCAAAGGTACAATGGTGATAAGATGACTGGACACTTTCAAAAATGCCATCCAGTGGGATATGTCACACAAGCTTAATTCATCAATTTGTTGATATTGTATACCAGTGATATATTACTTTTCAGATACCAACATCCGGAATCTTGGGATAGAGGACATTGGTCATTATATTACAGTACAGTGGACCCCCCAGTTTTGGCCAATGCAGAAACCGCACAATTGGAATTTGAGCATTTTTTGGGGGGGATACCCCCCTGGATTTTGTACACCCCCTGGAAATTGTTGGTACCAGACACGTGACCTGGGTGCTCATACGTTCGTGACTCACTCTTGGGCCCCTTTTAAATGTCTTATTTTAGGTTAATATAGACATTTTTTATTAATCCATCTATGATTTTTTTCTTCAAAATTATGTGAAGAAACAAGTTACATAGCACAAACATGCAATGTTTATATGCGGTGGAGGGTAAACATTACCTTTTCTTTGTCCAGCGTTAGTGAAAACTATGAATCTCCTTTGGCCCAGTAACCAACTTAATCATAAGCTTTTGTTTACAATTCTTGGCATGAATTATTCATTACTTCTCCCTCTGTTTATGATGGCATCTAATGGTAGTTGTTAGAAACGATTAAATTCAGTGAACATGGTAGGTCGATGGTAATAATATGGGTGTAGGTTGCAGTGTATATAGCCGGTAGGTATACTCGTGCAGTCTGCCTGGGACGACAAATATATACAAGAGTCTTCAATAAGGGTATGTAATGTTCCTTTATCATTAAAATTGGTCATTTATATTTCTCATTGTTTTCTGCATGTAAAAGGAAGGAACATGGCAACTGACCTAGTAGCACAAGCTAATCAGGTCCAACTCACACCCACTCATGTATTTATCTAACCTACTCAGGAGTTTGTTCCACTCATCCACAACTATTACCAAACCAGTGCTTTCATATATCCTTCTTGAATCTGAATTCTTCCAACTTAAAACCATTGCTACGAGTCCTATCTTGGCTAGATATTTTTAGCATGCTATTTATATCCCCTTTATTTATTCCAGTCTTCCATTTATACACCTCAATCATATCCCCCTAATTCTACGCCTTTCTAGAGAGTGCAGATTCAGATTGGATGTGACCCACACCAGACTATTAACAACCAGGTTTAATCACACAGGTACAGGCACACAAGTACAATTATCATGCACAGTAATGTGAAAATTACCTAGGATAACCCTAAAACATAAATCATTGGGGTCATTTTATTATCTTAATATTTAACAGTCAAGTTACAGTAGAAATCAGTCATAATAATGTTTGTTATAAGAACATAAGAACGAAGGAACACTGCAGCAGGCCTACTGGCCCATGCGAGGCAGGTCCAAGTCTCCTACCGGCTCAAGCCAATGCACCCAACCTAGTCAGGTCAGGTCATATTGACTTAAGGGAGGAACACGGCAACCGGCCTGGTAGCACAAGCTAATCAGGTCCAACTCACACCCACTCATGTATTTATCCAACCTATTTTTAAAGCTACACAACATTCTGGCCTCTATAACTGTACTTGGGAGTTTGTTCCACTCATCCACAACTCTTATTACCAAACCAGTACTTTCCTATATCCTTCCTGAATCTGAATTTTTCCAACTTAAAACCATTGCTGTGAGTCCTGTCTAGGCTAGATATTTTCAGCACACTATTTACATCCCCTTTATTTATTCCAGTCTTCCATTTATACACCTCAATCATATCCCCCCTAATTCTACGTCTTTCTAGAGAGTGCACATTCAGGGCCCTTAGTCTATCCTCATAGGGAAGGTTTCTGATACATGGGATCAACTTTGTCATCCTCCTTTGTACCTTTTCCAGAGCATTTATATCCATTCTGTAATACGGTGACCAAAACTGTGCAGCATAGTCTAAATGAGACCTAACCAAGGATGTATAGAGTTGAAGAACAACCAGAGGACTCCTGTTATTTATGCTTCTTGATATGAAGCCAAGGATTCTATTAGCTTTATTGCGAACACTTATGCACTGTTGTCTTGGTTTCAGATTACTGCTAACCAGAACTCCTAAATCTTTTTCGCAATCCGTAATATTAAGATCTACATTATTTAGTTTATATGTGGCATGGTTATTGTCCTGTCCAACATTTAGAACTTTGCATATGTCTATATTAAACTGCATCTGCCACCACTCCGACCACTGCATCAGTCTACTCGAATCTTCCTGGAGTGCTCTAATGTCCTCGTCAGAATGAATTTGACGGCCTATTTTGGTGTCATCGGCAAACTTGCTGATGTCGCTCTTTATGCCCTCATCTATGCTGTTTATGTAGATTGTGAACAGCAGGGGGCCAAACATTGACCCCTGTGGAACACAGCTCATGATGCTTCCCCACTCTGATTTCTCCCCATTTATGCAAACTCTCTGCTGCCTATTTGTCAGCCATGCCTCTATCCAGGAAAAAATTTCTCCTATTCCATGTGCCTTAATTTTCCTCAATAGTCTCTGATGTGGGACCCTGTCAAAAGCCTTACTGAAGTCCATATACACTATCATATTCATTACCATGATCTACCTCCTCAAATACCTTAGTGAAAAAAGTTAATAAATTCGTAAGGCAGGAACGTCCCTTTGTAAAACCATGCTGAGATTCGTTGATTAATTTATGCTTTTCAAGATGGCTACGAACTGCCTCGGCAATTATAGATTCCATAAATTTCCCCACTATGGAGGTTAGGCTTATTGGTCTATAGTTCGAAGCTAAGGACCTGTCACCTGCTTTGAAAATAGGTATCACATTTGACATTTTCCACTTATCTGGCACCATGTCAGTTTGTAGTGGTATGTTGAAAGGATTAGCCAAAGGTTTGCTAAGCTCCTCTTTACATTCCTTTAGAACCCTCGCATATAGTTCATCAGGGCCTGGGGATTTGTTAGGTTTTAACTTATCTATTTGCCTAAGGACCATGTCACTTGTGACCCTAATCATGCAGTTTATTATCGTCCTGTTCTACAATTTATCATTTCTGGAATATCGCTGGTATCCTCCTGTGTAAAAACTGAGAGGAAGTACGTGTTAAAAATTCTACATATTTCCTTATCACTGTCAGTGAGCTGACCCGAGGAACTTTTGAGTGGGCCTATCTTGTCCCTGATCTTACTTCTGTATACCTGAAAGAATCCTTTTTGGGTTAGTCTTTGATTCTCTTGCAACTTTAACCTCAATCTCTTTTTGCTTTTCTAATTCCCTTTTTTATTTCTCTCTTTAACTGAATATATTGATTTCTTAATTGCCCCTCTCCTCTTTTGATTTGCCTATATATGCCTCTCTTTTGACCAATTAGATATTTTAATCTTTTGTTCATCCATTTAGGATCATTTTTGTTTGATCTGATTTCCCTATTTGGAACAATTTGACTGACCAGCTAGAACTATGCCCTGGAAAGCGTCATATTGGCAACTATCACCTACCTGACTCTTAGTCAGGTCATTCCAGTTCAGCCCACCTAATTAATTTTTCAGTCAAATTCAAAAGTTTATTCTCTATAAGGATTACAATGCTGAGTTTACAGAATTTGGTTATTGTGTGGTTTACATGTAGTAAAATAATAATTACAGAGTGTACCACTAGAACACCTAGCATGGCTTGGCATTTCGGGCAGACTTCGATTAAATCTTAAGTTTAAAATATTACAAAATTATGAGGTAAGTTGATATTATGGCTAAGTGACTAAATACTAGTTTGTGAGTTTAGCAATGTGAATGCTTTTGTTTTGGCACAATACATAGTTTCGGTATTGTAGTATCACAGGCCAACTTATGACTAGTTAAGATTCATTATTTTAAGATTGAGATAGATTTTTTTTTTATTTTTTTATTATCACACTGGCCGATTCCCACCAAGGCAGGGTGGCCCGAAAAAGAAAAACTTTCACCATCATTCACTCCATCACTGTCTTGCCAGAAGGGTGCTTTACACTACAGTTTTATGGTCAAATGGGTGAGTGTAAGTGTGAACCACCAGGTGGTATTCGTGTAATTAGTTGACAGGGTGTATCAGGGACATAAAATGTTTTCTGATGGTAGTTTTGAAGGTGATGGATGTGTGTGCAGTTCTAGAGTTTTCAGGTAGGGTGTTCCAGATTTTAGGGCCTTTGATATACATTGAATTTTTGTAAAGGTTTAGTCGGACACGGGGAATGTCAGATGTTTGTGTCTGGCGTTATGCCTGTGGGTTCTGTCACAACTATCAAGAAAGTGCTTTAGGTCAAGGTTAATATTGGATATTGGAATTTAAGGTCCTGTAGATGTAGATTGCACAATAGTAAGTGTGGATGTACTGAACAGGGAGTAAGTTTAGATCTATGAAGAGTGGGGGGGGGGGGGGTGCCAGGGATGGGATTTAGTGGTTATTCTTACTGCGGCTATTTGTTGGGTTATTATTGGCTTTAGGTGTTGCTGCTGCAGTTGAGCCCCAAGCACAGATAGCATAGGTGAGGTATGGATATACAAGTGAATGGTATAGTGTGAGAAGGGCAGTTTGCGGCACGCAGTATCGTATCTTAGAGAGGATCCCAACCGTTTTAGATACTTTTTTGGTTATGTGTTGGATATGGGTGCTGAAATTCAGGTTCTTGTCGAGGTATAGGCCTAGGAATTTGCCCTCGTTATGTCTGGCAATTAGTGTGTTGTCGATCTTAATGTTAATTTGCGCATCTCCTGCTCTGCTACCAAACATAATTTAGTAGGTTTTGTCAGTGCTAAGCGTAAGTTTATTGGCTGTCATCCAAGTCGATATTTTGATCAGCTCCTCGTTAACAATGGTGTTGAGGGTGGCAAGATTAGGGCGAGAGATGACACGAGTCATGTCGTCAGCAAAGAGAATGGGGTTCAGGTGTTGAGATACGTTTGGAAGATCATAGATGAATATGAGGAAGAGCAGGGGACCAAGGACACTTCCCTGTGGAACTCTCAGTATCAAGTGGCCGTGTTGTTGATGCTGTCTTTAATGGTGACATCTGATACCTATTAGTAAGGTAAGATTTGAAATATGCAAGCGCATGGCCTTTTATACCACAATGGTCAAGTTTGTGGAGTAGGATGCCGTGGTCTACTGTGTCAAAAGCTTTTCTTAGGTCAATAAAAATTGCTAGTGGATATTCCTTATTTTCCAATGCTGTGTAAAGCAATTAGCATTTTTATGATTGCATCGTTAGTGCTTTTATTTTTCCTGAATCCAAATTGGCAGGGGTTGAGTATGTTTCGTGCCATTATAAATGAATATAGTCACCTGTGCACGAGTTTCAAGCGCAAGTCAGGGACAGACTTGATTGCCATTATTATGGGAATTCCATCATATATTAAAACTGAGTGATTTGTTATCACTTTTCCCAAGCTCATCATTAACTTTAAGATTATTAATTAGTGTTTCCCTACTGGCAAGAACCAAGTCAAGGAGGTTATTTCCCCTAGTTGGCTCTGTCACAAACTGTTTTAAAAAACAATCCTGGATCGTATCAAGAAAGTCACCTGACTAAATTTCCTGTCAAACTGCTCCAGTCAATCTGTCTATAGTTGAAATCTCCCATTAGCACAACATTTTCGTTTGTACATGCCTTACGAATTTCGTCCCATAGAAGTTTACTACACTCCCTATCAAGATTTGGGGCCCTGTAAATAACACCCAAAATTACTTTTTCTCGGCCCTCCAGAAGCTTTAACCAAACATATTCAGTGGCTGATGCTTCTAATTTTATATCTTGTCTAACACAATTTAAATTGTCTCTGACATACATCGCTACTCCACCACCCTTCCTGTTGACCCTGTCAGTGTTGAATAATTTATAGCCTTGTATGTGACATTCAGAGGGCATCTCTATCTTTCAGATTGAGCCAGGTCTCTGTTATAGCAATAATATCTGATTTCCAGTGTATTACATAAGAACATAAAGAAGGAGCACTGCAGCAGGCCTACTGGCCTATGCTATTATGCCATCTTATTAAAGCTAAACTTTAATAAGATACAAGGGACACAACAGAAACAAGTCGTTGAATTTTTCTGAGTTATCCTTGGTAATTTACAAGTTAATATGGAAGAATTTTACTTTTGTGTACTTGTACCTAAGTATATTTAATTACCTGATTATTCACCTTACACCTACTGTCACTGTTCACCTGCAGTAAGTAGGTAGCAAGATGTTAGTGGAGTGGTGTGGGTGGCATCCTGGGGGACAATATTGAAGGACCACAATAGAAATAAGACAGTCCTCTGGCACAAGTTATCCTGGGTGACTAATATAACAACTACTAAAGGTAAGTACATAAAGTACTTGCTGCTCCCAGGGTTAAAAAAAATAACCTGAGAAGTCAACCTTCAAAATCACCAACGTCGGGTTAAGTTCTCCAGTCGACAGGTTCGGCGACTTTAAATAACCACACGTCAACCAACATAATTTAAGAGAAGTTTTGTAACAATTTAGTTTATATTTTTGCTTTACGATGTTGTTTTCTATATTAATATTGGAACACAAGACAAACATACGGGAGGCGCCCCAACACTTAGGTCCAATTATTTAAAAAAAATTTAAACAGCTTACTCTCGTAATTTTGTTTAATGGTACTTTTATTGGGCGAGCGCTATAACCCATATGAAGGGATCATGGGGTGCTTTACATAATGGATGACCATGTTCAATTCCTTGGATCAAGAGCCTCTTAACAGGCCGAGGGATAACTCCCGTAATGTAATACTTCACAAGTTTAAAATAACATTACCGGGAAGCAAATAAAGCGCTAAACCTGTATGTAATAGTACGGAATATTACTAATTACCCCAAACATCGATGTCTTCAATTAAATATTTCTACAGTTTATTAAACACAAATGCTGTTATAAGCAATGACGTTTTCTCAACAATTATAATAGTTTACTTTTAGAAATATTTCCTTACTTTCAAATGTTAATTAGTGCCATGACTGCCTGGCCACAACAATGTGGTGGCGGCCTCTACATATTTACCAATAATTCTCACCTTGGAGATGATATGGTGGTACAGGAGGACGAGGACGACATGACCACACACACCAGCTGCTGGATGACGATCATGATGAAGTGGATGACGGTCAGATGACGCTACAAAAGAGTGATACAAGAGAAGGTATCACCGCGGGTGTGGAGGTGCAGGTAGTGAGACAGACGAGAGAGACGCAGCAGCCACCTGACGCTGCTCTCACACTGCGCATGCGCAACACCAACCCTGCGCACGCGCTCCTGCACTAACCCGCAAGCAAGCAAGCAAACAAGCAAGCAAGAAAGCAAGCAATCAGGCAGGCAAGCACACAAGTAAACCAGTAAGCAAGCAACACCAACCCTGCGCACGCGCTCCTGCACTAACCCGCAAGCAAGCAAGCAAACAAGCAAGTAAGAAAGTAAGAAAGCAAGCAAGCAATCAGGCAGACAAGTAAACCAGTAAGCAAGCAACAAAGGAAGCAAGCAAACAAGCAAGCAAAAAAGGAAGCAAGTAAGAAAGCAAGCAAACAAGCAAGTAATCAGGCAGACAAGTAAACCAGTAAGCAAGCAACAACGCAAGCAAGCAAACAAGCAAGCAAAAAAGTAAGCAAATAAGAAAGCAAGCAAACAAGCAAGTAATCAGGCAGACAAGTAAACCAGTAAGCAAGCAACAACGCAAGCAAGCAAACAAGCAAGCAAAAAAGTAAGCAAGTAAGAAAGCAAGCAAACAAGCAAGTAATCAGGAATGCAAGCAGACAAGTAAACCAGTAAGCAAGCAACAAAGTAAGCAAGCAAACAAGCAAGCAAAAAAGTAAGCAAGAAAGCAAGCAAACAAGCAAGTAATCAAGCAGACAAGTAAACCAGTAAGCAAGCAACAAAGCAAGCAAGCAAAAAGTAAGCAACTAAGAAAGCAAGCAAACAAGCAAGTAATCAGGCAGACAAGCAGACAAGTAAACCAGTAAGCAAGAAAAGCAAGCAAAAAACTAAGCAAGTAAGAAAGCAAACAAACAAGCAAGTAATCAGGAATGCAAGCAGACAAGTAAACCAGTAAGCAAGCAACAAAGCAAGCAAGCAAACAAGCAAGCAAAAAAGTAAGCAAGTAAGAAAGCAAGCAAACAAGCAAGTAATCAGGCAGGCAATCAGACAAGTAAACCAGTAAGCAAGCAACTAAGCAAACAAGCAAGCAAAAAAGTAAGCAAGTAAGAAAGTAAGCAAACAAGCAAGTAATCAGGCAGGCAAGCAGACAAGTAAACCAGTAAGCAAGCAACTAAGCAAACAAGCAAGCAAAAAAGTAAGCAAGAAAAGAAAGCAAGAAAAGAAAGGGCAAGAAATTCAGGCAGGCAAGAAAGACAAGAAAACCCAGTAAGCAGCAAAAAGCAAACAAGAAAGAAAAAAATTTAAGCAAAAAAGCAAGCAAAAAAAGCAATTTAATGGGGCGGGGAAAAGCAGACAAGAAAACCCAGTAAGCAAAAAAAGCAAGAAAAGCAAAGATAAGAAAAGAAACAAGCAAATGTAAAAAAGAAAGCAAAAAAAAAGAAAGAAAACAGGCAAGTAAAGAAGCAAGTAAACGGGAAAGAAGAAAACATGAAGCAAAAAGTAAAAAAAAACAATCCACCAAAGAACTGAGGAAGAAAAGAGAGGAATTTTAAGGTTTTGGGAAAATTAAATTTCCCGGGGATTTTTTGGGGGAATCGAAGAAAATACCAGTAATGGTAAAAAAGTTAATTTTTTCTTTATCAAGGTTAAGAGACAAATAGGAATTTTAGGACACTTAGGTCGAAAAAAAATGCCCCCCTTCGATCCCTTTCGAAAAATCTACCCTCCCCAAAAGTCACATTAAAAACCTATTTTAAAATTTAAAATTTAAAAATTTATTTTCACCAGGAATTTGGTAAAAACATTGGACTGTATACAAATTTTAAAAAGGGTTGATACATTTTAATTGAAGGAGAATTTTTAAAAATTTGGGATCCCAAATTAGTTGTAGTTTACAATGTTTTCATAAAACCCCTTTCCTGCCAAATTTATAAAGGGAAAATAGGGCCCCGGAATTCCAACTTAAAAACAATTTTGCTGGGGTTCCAAACTGCCCTTTTCCAATCTGTTTTCTGCTCACGTTTTTGCAGGGCTGCAAACCCAAATGATTTTGGCCCCCCTTTGCTGTTTCCTTTTTCCCCAATTTCTCCCCTTTAAACTCGGGCCGTTCGCCTCTATCAAGCTTTTTGCATTTTGTAGGGGTTTGTATTTTGTCCCCCAATGGTACTCAAATTTATGGGGGTTTTTGGGAAGTGTGCGATTTGTTGTAATATTTGCATGAGTGGTTTACGCTGGCCCTTAGGCTTTGTGTACCATCAGTCCCAAAATAGGCTTTTTTTTGGAGTGAGGAATTTTTTTGGTTTGGGTGCCCTTTGGGAAAAATGGAAATAAAGACCGCTTTGCCATTTACCCCTTTAATGCGTGTTTTCTAGTGAGGTGATTGCCCCTTTCCCTCGATTCCCTTTTTCACCGGTTTCCCTTAACCCCCTTCCCCATTTTCTACATATGGATTAAAGGGCGAGTTTAGTGATCCGGGCCCAAAACAGCGCTCCAACCCAAAGCCAGTGAAGGCCAAGGGCTAAATTGGTTCTGAATCCCAAATGCCTTTGTGAAGTTCTAAAAGTGTTCCTGCCGCCCCTTCGGTGTTGTGGAATATTTCCCTTATGTGGGTGAAAATTTGTCTTTTCTTTCCCAAGCCCAACGTGTGCTAGATGTTTTTGTGTTTGGGGTTTGGGAAAGAAATTTTAACAAGTATTTAAGGGGTTTGGGTTTAATTCGGGGAGGGACTGTGGGCCCCAGGGGAATGACCTTAAAAAATTGCACTGCGCCCTGCGGCCACTACACCCATTTCCCTGTGTCTAGCGAGGTAAATATACCAATTTTGTCCCTTCCCTTCCCGTTTTGGGAAAACTCAGCCGTTCGCCTCTTTTTGCTTGGGGTTTTAAGGGGGGTTTTTTGCCAAAACCAAATGGGTGTTTGGGTGCCCGTGTCCTCTGTCCCGAACTCGTAAATCTTGGGGGTGTCTCCTGTGTGCCTGCCTCCCTGCTGCAAGCAGGTTTTCCGGGTGGTTGGCGCGGGCCGGCGAGCCAGTCAAAAAGTTGAGGGCAGCAAAAAAAGTAGCCAAAAAGCTAAGGGCACCCTGCAGTTTTACTGTCCTGGGGCCCCCCAGCATGTCGGTGTATACGTTCGCTTTTGCTGGGGGCATCCCCAGTTTTTCCCTGTGGGTGGTTGAGAACAATTTGACGGGGATTGCAGTTGCTGACATTTTGGGGGGAAACATGCCAGGGGTTTTTTTTTTTAAAAAACCATATTTATTTTTGGGGTTTGTTGGTTTTGTACACAGTAAATTTTTTCATCTGTCATACTTGGGGTTAGAAGTTTTTAATTTGCTGTTTTCCCCCAACAGTTAATTGTCATTTGTAGCCTGTTTTAAGATTTTTAAAAGGTCAGTGTGGTTTTCCAGTTTTGCGACTCCTTACATTTGATAATTCAGTGAAATTACTTGTTTTCTGCTCAGTTTTCTAAAACTATTAAATACGGTTCCCATAATTAAATTGCTTATCCTAGTGCCCTTTTTTGTGTTTTTTTTAATACATTTTCTCGTTCAGACGGGAATTTTACTGCTAAACCCCCAGAATTTTTAAATTGCAGTGTTTTTTGGGGTGTGATGTTGAAAATTTTATGCTTTTGTATTTTTACTTTTAACAAGCTTATTTCCGGCATATTGTTCCCGGGTTTCTAAATTACTTTCTTACTTGGTAATTGGGTTTAAATTTTAAACTGTTTTTAAGCAAAAAAGCCCAGCCTTTTAAAACATCAAATGTCCTTTTGCCATCGAATCTAGTGGGTTTAGCGCTAGTTAAAATTGTAATAGTAAAAATTTTGGAAAATCATTTTTACTTTTAGTTATACTTGTGTAATTTTTTTTTGACTATTTGATAAAAATGGATTGAAATTTTTTTTAATTTTCTGATCCCCAATTTAATGACTGCAGCTCGAAACTGACACATAATAAACACTTTTAAAACGTTGGAAACTTACAGAAGCTGGGGCCTAGTCTAGTTTTGTGCCCTTTGAAAAGTTCTTTGTGTTTATTACAAACCGGGCGGATTTACCACTCTAACTTATTTTACATTCAAAAAGTATATTCAATTTGATAAAGTGTACATTTTGGTTTGTATTTGGTAAAAATTGTCATACTTAGTAACGCGTGTGTAAGTGAGATTTTTTTGGGTTTCTGGTTCTCTATCTACAGTTCCCAACTTATGCTTGCATACTGTTTAATTAGAAACGTTTTGGTTTTTCCCCCAGGAGGGGACACCAAGGAAGTCGACCAGAGTGATTTATTCTTTGTCATTGTAAAAATTTACCTGTTTTTTTTTTTTTTTTTTTTTTTTTAGTAAAAATGTTTAAAATCTATGGTTGGGGTAAGAGGTTGTTTCAGAATTCATTGTGATGTCGGGCTATTTTATTATTTCAGTGAGGTACTTTTGGGGGGCCAGTAGCCTAAACTAACTCAAGTGGAAGTTATCATTGAATTTAAACCCTTTGTTTAATGTGATGTATGTCAAAAATTCTAATTTTAGTAAATTATTACCTACTTTTCTTCTTCTCTCTCTCTTTTTTTACTTTGAAATTTTGGTGTTTAAGGTTTTTAAGCCCTTCCCCCTGTACCATCCATTTTTTCATTTATTTTTACCTTATTATTAAACCCCCTTTAAAAAGAGGTCTCTGAGTGTTTTTTTGGTGGGGTGTTTTTGTCGTTTTGGGTTGGTGGTGGTCTGGGTTGAGTTTGGTTGGGGTGTTCATTGAACTTGAGCACTTGTGTCTTGTGATTGTTTTGGACTTTGATTTTGGTAGTGAAAATTTCTCTTGCTTAACCCTAAAAGGAAAAGAAAAGCGAGGAATTTTTGGTGTTGTGAGTCTTAAAACCAGATATCATAAATGGAAAAACAGGGGAAAAATGTTATGAGGAACCTATTTCTGCGGTGATAAAAATGATGATAGCTTCCGACCTTTAAAATTTAAACAAAAGGGGAAAAAGTGAGAAAGGGTAGAGGGGCGACTCATTTTGCTCGTACACAATGTGACACTAAAAAGTCCTTGGTTTCACAGAGGCTGCAAGAAATCTTTTTTTCAAAAGGGAAAAATGTGGGGTTTAAACTGAATTCGCTGGGCAAACCCCCCCGTTTTTCCTGCCTTTAAATGTGCCATGGCTAATGGGAAACTGTAAAAACAAGCATCCTAACTCAAGGATCCAATTTAGGAAAAAAACCACAACTTTGTGTTTGTGGAAAAGAATGCGGAAATGATCAATTTATACTACTTAAATACCCTTATGGGGATATTAAAACGCTCCGGGGCCCCCCATCAGACACTCCAAATTTAAAAAAAAGGGTCAGTATCATTTACTTTTTGGGTTTCCCCCACTGCATGGACCCATCCCCTTTGATCTCGTGAGCATATCATCAAGGGCCCAAAAGACTTTTAAAAGGGGGAAAACCCAAATTTTGCCAGGGTTTGGGGGGGTCCTGTGCCCCCCCCCCGGAATTTTGGGTGCTTGGGGTTTTGGTTTTCCAAAAAAATTTGAAGTGTAAACCCCCTATCGTTTGGGTGTTTTCAAAAACCGCACTATGGGCCCTGGGGCAGTAGGACTGTGGGAAAATTTTTTTCTTTTGGTGTGGTTAAGTGTGCTGGGAAACATTCCAAAAGAGAAGGAAAAGTGGGGCCCTTTCTGCCAAAAATTTAATGTATTAACTGTTTAAAAAAGTTTGGGGGGTTTCAGTTTCCACAAGGATTGCAGTCGAACCCAAACAACCCTTTGTGTAAACCTTTTAAAAACCCCTTTTTAAAGGTTTAAATGGGATGAGGCCATCGTTACCCCAGGGCCGTTCTGAGGGCTGAAACCCCTGCAAAGGTGTGCAAGAAACCCCCCCTCACTGCAAATTTATGTGGTGTTTCCAGAATGGGCCCTCACAAAACCCCCAGCTGTGGAGGAGCTAGGCCCTCCCTGCTAGACATATGGAACTACTGGTCTGCCCCTACGGGTTTCCTATGGTTCACCGGAAAATGGGGGGTGAGTTTGTTTATTTCTCCCAAAAACACACAATACAACAAATTTAGGGGCGACACCACCCACGTAAAACCCCCCCGGAAAATTTGGGGATGGTCAGATTTCCCCAGGCCCAAATGCAATGAATGTTTAAACAGAGAACAATAATGTAACCATGGTAATTTTAAGGTTATAGGTGTTAAAGGGAAAGCCTAACCCCGAATGCCTTTTCCCGGAAAAAGGGGATTGGATTCGCCCGACCTTCTCATTTTATAACAAATTTTTCCCGAAAAAAAATTTAGGGATATTGGGAAAAGATCCTGAAAAAGTTTTTAAAAAATATGTTTAATCAGGGTGATGCTCTTGAGCATGGTGAAAGATGTCAAAAATGCAGCAATCTCCGGGCAAACTTCCCGCCAAAATTTTTGAGGGAAAAAAAAGCCCATGTTTTTGCCTTCAAGACTTTTCCTTTTAACTGGCTGCAGATGCCCAAAAATTTCTTTAAAAATAAAGGTCCTGAAGATTTTTGACGTACAAATAAAGTATTTGCTCCCTTTAAATTTTCTGCACACTGTAGCCCAAAAACTAATTGTTTTACCCCCCCTTTTGAGCAAAAAGAAATTTTTAAACTCACTAAAAATGGATCAAATTTCAAATCTTTTCATTTTGGAAAAATTGTTCCATCCCGGGAAACGGTTGCCCGAAATTACATCATATTAGTGCAAAAAAGAAAAATGAGGGCATCTGTTTTTGGGGAAAGTAGTTTTAAAGTGGAGCCCCCCACTAAACTTGCCTGGTTTTGCAGTTTAAAAATAAGGTCAACAATTTTTGTGTGATGGGTTTGTAGAAAGAAATTGGGCCCCATTCACTCCCTTTTCCCTTTCCCGAGTCGAGTTAACATGCAAATATCATTTTTGGGGTCAAAGTATATGCAGGCGAAATTTTTCCTTTAAACCCTTTTTAATTTTCTATGCCCCAAACGAACCCGCTTGAAAATGATGCTTTACCAAAATCGCATCAATAGTGAACCTACCTTTATTCTCGGGAATTTTTTTGCCGACATAAGAATATTGGGGGGTCCCTTAAAAAAACACCAATTTGGGAAATAAATGTGGGGATTGCTAAAAAAAGATGATAAAAGTTTTGAATTTTTGGGCACTTTTTTTCTGAGCCTACTCAAAAATTTTGGTGGCCCTACTTGGAAATTTTGTCTTGGATTTAATACATCTTATTCGGGGCTGACTCTGTCCCTAGTTTATGATTTTCTATCTGATCACTTTTCCCCAAAACTAACAACTGTCAATCTTTATCACATCTCCGCAAAACAAGGAGCTAAATACAGGAGGAAATTTTTCTTTAAACCCCGAAAAACAGAGGGCAAAATTTATTACCACTTGGATCAATGGTTTATAAGAATTACGAGCCCCTTTTGGAAAACAAAAATTTAATGATTTATTTATTTCCACTATTGAGAGGTTCTCACAAAATCAAGTGGGAAAATAGGAACCAAAAGACCCCTCCACTATAATTTAAAAATTTAAAAAAACCAATGTAAATAACTTTAATGACCCCAGTTTCGCAATCTTAAAAAAACATGCGCTAGGGGATTTGGGAAAGCATTTCCCGGGGAAAGTAGAACCCCAGAAAATGCTCAGAAAGTTCCAACCCCTTCACTAAAAAAATGCAAGGAATGGAAAAGGGAAAAACTTAGGCAAAAGGAAAGGAACGTTTTTTTAGTGGATTTTTTAAAGGGGCCCCCCCTTTGGGGTTTTGGGTTTTGGAAAGGGGTTTTAAAAAAAATAACCAGGAAAAAAGGGGGGGCAATGTTTTTCCTTCCCTTTCCCTTTAAAAAAACAAATGACCCCTTTTAAAAGAATGGTCCCAAAAAAATCCCGGATGAAAGCCCTTTCCCTCTCATATTAGAAAAAATTTAAAAGGACTTTTGAAAAAATGTTGAAACGAAATTTAAATTTTTTGAGCCAAAATATTGATGGGGAGTGATTGGGCCCTTTTTCCGGGTTTGAAAATTTGATAATGCATTAAACCCAAAAGGGCGATCAACTGCTCCTTTGGAAAAGGAAGGTATAAACCCATGTTTTTCTCAGCCCAAGGCACGTGCCTGGGTAAACCCCTTTTTTGGACCCGTTTTAAACTCAGTTTTCATTGGGGCTTCTTCCTAATTCCTGGGGCCCAAAAGCTCATTGTGCCCATCCAAAGGGCCCCAAAAGCTTAAAACATTCAGGCCGATCTCCTTAAAATAGCTGGGCTTTGTAAAAAATTTTTAAAAAAATGAGGGTTTAAAGAATGTACTTTCAGAATCAGGGCACCAATTTCCCCTACCCCCTATGGGTTCATGAAAGGTAAAAGTGTGCAGGAAAATGTATTTCACCTTTCTCACTGCCCCAAAACCTCTTTCTGTTTTTTCCCCTTTTCTTGATCTAAAAAACTGATTTGATAATTTCGTCAGGAAAAGTTATTTCTACATGGGAAATAGCCAAAAAAGAATATTGGTGGGGCTTTCTTGCTGTGTTTAAAAGGATACTGTCAAATAGGTATCCCCTGTCCTTTTCCCAAAGGGTTAAAAAGTGATTCTAAAGAAAAAGTCTTTAGGTACAACCCCAGGGGGAGTTCTTAGTCCAAAGCTATTTAATATTCTGATTTAAGCTCTTTCCCAAAAGCTTACCTGCCTCACCTAAAAATATAGTTTTTAACTATGCTGATGTTTTCATGATCCATACAACAAGGGGTTTTGAAGGGTGAAAACCTTCTTAATGAAGTTCCAAACAAAATTTTTTAATCGACTAGGGGCCTTTATTAAAACTTCCCCCTTAAAAAAAAAGATTTAACAAACAAAGGGCATCCCCCACCATTTATTTGAGGGTGAATTTATTAGTACGTTTTAAAAATTACAGATATTTGGGTTTTTAAATGTACCCTTTAAACAAAAACCCCTATACCCAAAATAAAAGAAATGCAAAGCTAGGCTAAATGTCTCAAAACTGTTGCCCGGCTACAAACCCAACTATGGTTTCTAATGTTTAGAATTTGTGAGGGGTTTATGTTTCATAACCCATGTTAGGTCCTTTTAAATTTATTATGCTGCTCCCCTGTTGATATTAGGAAAAGAAAGTTTCTCCCACCCCTTGGGGGTTAAAGGGAAAAAGGGCTTCGGTTATTCTTGGGTGTCCCAGATCTTTCAAAAGTTTTAACATGGGGGAAGGGGCTTGGTATTTCTTTGATCAGTGATAGGTTTTGGAAAAATTTAAAACTGTATCGGGATTAGAAAAGTTGAGAAAAGAAAACCCGGGCCCCTGTCACCGGGGAATTTTTTACCAAGTGTCTAGAGGTAAATACACAGATCTAAATTTGGGGTTTTTGGGAAAAAGTGCAATTGCATTAAGTTTTTTTAACCTACAGAACTTTTTTCACTGTAGGCAACAAGAGCATTTTTACCCCTCCTTGGAAAAATTTTTGTTCTTTAAATTTCACATAACCCCAAGTTTCCCCGCCCCGAAGCTCATGGTAGTAATCCCCTTTCCTTTAAAACCTTTTTTTAGAGGGAAATGCTCAAAAAGAAATTTTTACACCTGCCGTTTAGGTTTTTTGTTTTAAAAATGTTTTTTTATGCACCCCAAAACCATCTGGGGGCGGTAGTCAAAAGATTACAGAGGGGATAATTTTGGGCCCGGGACGGACTCCAAAATTTTTATAGCTGAGCAAGTTACAGAGGTAATGAATTCACAATTTTTTTAAAAAGGGAATGAACTCACAAAAATTTCCAAAAGGGAATTTAAATCCGGGGAGGTCTAGTCACAATCATGACAAGTTACAAAGGTATTTTCGATTACAGGGGGTACGTTAAAGGTTTCCCGGATGGGGCCCCAAAAATTTGGAAGGCTAATAGGGACAAGGTAATGAAACTCACAAGTTACAAAGGTAATGAAAACTGTAAAAATGGTTACTTTGTTTTTTAATTTGGGTTTCAATCCATGAACAAAAAATTTTTGTGTAAAGGCAATTAAAACACCACACCCGGTTTTACAACTGTAATGAGTTACTGGGCAAAAAATTTATTTTTTGGGGTACCACACACACCCCTTTAGCCACTAAGTGTGGGGAGAGCCACATTTTTTTTAATGATCTAGAAAAAAAAAACGGGTTTTGGGGGCAGAGTGGGCAAAGGGTAGTGTGTAAAGGGGACGTTGTCAAACGTCACCCAAGAAAGATAATAAAGTGAAACAATCGTGCAAACAGTGAAGAAATCGTGAATAGGGTAATTATTAAGAGAAGAAATTGAGGTGGATCACCCCAGGACTCACTAGCGGTAGAATAAGTTATCAAAGTTATTACATGATGGATCTAAAAGGGTTTTGGCGGGCTGCATTGTTTGTTGCCACCCCCCTATTTTAAGAACGATAATAAATTTGTTGAGTTGGGCTTTAAGAATTAACAACGGGGCTTTACACGCAAAGAATTTTTTGCAATTAATGGCACAAAAAGCTAATATGGAACTGGTTGCTCTATCACTTCTGATTCTAGTCATAATTGAAGGCTCTTGATCATAAAATGACTCCAAAAAAAAGCTCATTGGGGAAGCCAGGTATAGATACTAAAAAAATTGGGCAAAGGAATTAATGTACAATTGCTAGGATCCATCCCCACTTGGATTACTCCCTTTATGATAAAGTTTATTGTTAGCCCAAAAAGGGTACCCAGAAGAGAAGTAGAATATAACTTTTGGTTATATGTGTCTGCATTAGGATACTATTAGGAGGAAGTAAATAATGAAAATTATTGTTTAGGAATGCGTTAGAAGCCTGAGTAGATTATAACCCTTGAACGTAGATAAGTTGTTTATGGAGCAATTCCAATGGAACAGACTGACTGAGTTTTTAGTGGCCAGGTTGGCTTGGTTACAAGTCTTTGGCTTTTGGGAGACACACAGATGATGATCAAACTAAATGAAAAATTATGTGTCAGGCATATGGCACTCTTTGAACACTATGTGTTAAATTGTCCACTTTTTGGGAAATACAAGAAGCCCAGTATTAACCTATGTACATGTAAAGTTTTTATTATGAAAATAAGATCCCAGATAAAAAGAAAATTTCCCAAAATTTGCTTGTAAACAGTTTGTGAACTTAGATTGTAGATAAAAATCCATATGTTTTCCCTGTTACCCTTTGGGGCCTATTTCCTGGGCCCTTTTGTGTTTCCATTGCTTCGCGTACCGTCCACAGGTGGTATGGGGTGCACAAAAAATACCCACTTCGGTGGCAAATCTAAAAAATCTGTTCTAAATCCAGAATGCCTTTGTGAAGTTCTACAGGTTCCCCCCGTACCTTCGGTGTTGTGAGAATAGTTTTATGTAGTAAAAATTTGTCGTCATTCAAGAACGTTGCTAGATGGTTAAGTGTGCGGGTTTGGAGAAAATTTAAAAAAAGTAGTACATTTTGGAAACTCTCGAGACGATGTGGGCCCCGTGAATGACCTTGAAAATCGCCACTGCGCCGCGGCCTACACCCTATTGCCTGTGTTAGCGAGGTGAAAATTCCCTTTCCCTTTTCCCCTTTTCTTTATGGAATAAAGGCGGTTTCGTGAACCAAAAGAACAGACTAATCTTCCCCCCTCAAGCGCTGAACTGAAGTGACCTTGGATTTGAACGAAAAAAATGATGGTGAAAGGGGAAATTTGTAGTTTTAGGTAAGGGAGTTTGAAAAAAATTAGGGATTTCAAAGGAGGCTTGCTGCAAGAACAACGAGAGAACAACAAACCAGCGAAGGTTAGCTTTGATTTCCATGTAACACTGAGTTTGAGGTCAAGTTTAGAGGTTTTACAAAGCTTCTTTGGGAAAACCCAGGGAAAACCTTCGGATTCGTTTTTCGTCATGACGAGGAAAATTACGTTTTTGTTAAAACGCCCCCAAAATTTTGAAAAACTTCTTATCAAAAATATGCTAAAATCAACTTGGGAGGAGCAGAGGGTTGTTGAGTGCCTTGTTTCAGAAAAAATTGAAAAAAGACCATGAGTGGTTATCAAACAGATATCCAAGGGGGTTCTTCAGGTTGGGAAGAAATAAGATGGGATGCAAGAGCTAATTGTCCAAACTGCAGACCCCAAAACCCTTTTCCCTTAGGAATACCACGTTACAGACCCCAGTGACCTGCCAAGTTCCACAAAGGGAAACCCCTTACCCTAAATCAATTCTAAGCCCCCTACTCACGGGGGTTACGTAGGCCGTATCAAGTGACCACAGAAAACATTGGTAAGGGGTGGAATTATGTACAAATGCTTTCCTTGATGGTGTACCCAGGTGTATCCCTACCCCCTCCCTTCATTCAGCGAAACAAATATAATTAAAAAGTCCCAATTAATAGTAGCCCCTACTTGTGTGTGCTACCCCATATGGTTCGGATAGATATGGATAATTTTGTGAGGTCGAAGGGGCCACGTGTGACCAGAGGGGGTTTTGGTTTTTCACATGTCTCCCTGGGGTGATCGGAAAAAAAATGGTCGTTCCCAATGAGATTATTTTAGTTTTAAAGTTGAGGGAATAAGATAAACCTAGAAAAAATTTTCCCCTATCTGCCCCCACTTAGCGTACCGCGTTTTCAGCGGCCCCCTTTTGCTCCCGGGTTTTTTTCGGTTTCCGGCGCTCTTTCGTGCTAGAATTTAATTTTTTGTATCAATCCTATAGACATCCTTGCGCCTGGAACCCAAATTTTGGGGGGAAAACATTTTACGAGTCCAAAAAAAAGGGAATTTTGTGGCACTGCGTGCAAGGGGTTTTTTGCCAGAGGGGAATTAGGCCAGTCCCCTGTGGAAAAAAAAAAATAAAAATTTTAATTTTCATGTCAGAGGAAAGAAAGTCTCCTGATTATTGGGGGTAATAGTGATGTGTATATACAGTGGCTCCCCGTTTTGTTGTAAAAGGGTAAAATGTCTTTGGAAAACAGGTGAATTTTTAATGAAGGGGTGCTATAAAGGGAAGGTGCCAAAAAGTGCCAGGAACTTAACACAGGTCAGTGTTTTTAATATCTTCCTGGCCCGTAGTGTATCGCTATAAATTTGTGTACCCGTGAAAAGCGAAAAAAGTTTTTTAGTAGCAAAAACCCGTATTTTATGGATTTGTGGAGTGGAGTGACTTTCTTAGTTTCTTTTCTTGAAATCGAGCGTTATGTGGGGTTTAATAAACCTGTAGTTTCCGCGGTCCATTATGCACAACGGAAGCAAATTTTTACTACAGAAAAAGCGTCTTCCCCCAAATTTGCACCTTTAAAATTTTGTGATAATATAGCATTTAAATTTCGGTGGAGACGGAAAAAAAAAAAAAAAAAAAATAGAAAAACCGATACAGCGATGAAAAAAAAGGGGGCCGTTTTTTATTTAGGAGTGCCCGTTCACCGGCTTTTTTAACACGCAAGCAAGCAAGCAACAAGCAAGAAGAAAAGCAAGCAATCACGGCAGGCAGTCACAAGTAAACAGTAAGCAAGCAACACCACCTGCGCACGCGCACCTGAACGAAACCCGCAAGCAAGCAAGCAAACATGCAAGTAGAAAGTAAGAAGCAAGCAAAGCAATCAGGAGACAGGTAAACCAGTAAGGCAAGCAACAAAGGGAAGCGAGCAAACAAGCATGCCAAAAAAGAAGCAAGTAAGAAAGCAGCAAACAGCAAGTACTAGGCCGACAATAGTAAACCAGTAAGCAAGCAACAACGCAAGCAAGCAAACAAGCAAGCAAAAAAGTAAGCACATAAGAAAGCAAGCAAACAGCAATGTAATCAGGCTGAAAGTAAACCGTAAGCTAAGCAACAAGCAAGCAAGCATACATGCAAGCAAAAAGTAAGCATGTAAGAACGCAGCAAACAAGCAAGTAATCAGGAATGCAAGCAGACACGTAAAACCAGTAACAGCAACAAAGTAAGCAAGCAAACAAGCAGAAAAATGTAAGCAAGAAGAGAAACAAGCAAGTAATCAAGCAGACAAGTAAACCTGTAAGCAAGCACAAAGCATGCAAGCAAAAAGTAAGCAACATGAATGCAAGAAACAAGCAAGTAATCAGGCAGACAAGCAGACAAGAAAACCAGTAAAGCAAGAAAAGCAAGCAAAAAATAAGCAAGTAAGAAAAGCAAAGACAAAAACATGCAGTATTCAGGACATGCAAGCAGAACAAGTAATACCAGTAAGCAAGCAACAAAGCATGCAAGCACAATCAAGCAAGCAAAAAAGTAAAGCAAAGTAAGAAGCAAGCAAACAAGCAAGTAATCAGGAGGCAATCAGACAAGTAAACAGTAAGCAAGCAACTAGCAAAAAGTCAAGGCAAAGTAAGCAAAGTAAGATAAGTAAGACAAACCAAGCAAGTTATTCAGGCAGGCAAGCAGACAAGTAACCAGTAAGGCAAGCAACTAAAGAGCAACAAGAAAGCAAAAAAAGTAAAGCAAGTAAGAAATGCAAGCAAGCAAGCAAGTAATCAGGCAGCAAGCTGACAGTATAACCAGTATGCATGCAATAAGCCAAACAAGAAGCAAAAAAATATAGCCAGAATGCTAGCAAACAAGCAAGTAATCAGGCGGCAAGCAGACAAGTAAACCAGAAGCTAACAAAGCAAGCAAGCTAACGAGTAAGCAATGCTAACAGCATTCATGTAAACAAGACGCAAATAAGCAAGAAAACAGGAAGAAAGAAGCAAGTAAACAAGACAAGCAAGAAACATGCAGCTAAGTACAGAAACAATCCACCACGAACTGCAGGAAGTCAGAGAGGAATATGAAGAGATTTGTGGAAAATTCAATTTACCTGGATGTGGAATCGTAAGATACATTACCAGTAAAATGGTAACCAAAGATAATTATTCTTTATCAAGGTTACAGGGACAAAATACGAATTTTAGGACACTTAGGTGCAAAAAATGTCCCCCTTCGATACCTTCGATAATCTATATTCCACAAGTCATATGAAACTCTATATTAATTTCCAAATTTAATTACTTCACTGGAATACTGGGTAACAAACATATGTGGACTGTTACTAAATTTAATGTGATACATATCCATTGAAGGGGAATTATATAATAAGATCACCAATTAGTCGTAGATTACAATGTGTCATAAAACCTCCTGCCTATATTATGAAGAAAATACTGGCCTGAATTCAAATAAATAAAACAATACTTAGCTGGGGTTCCAAAGCGGTCTGTCATCTGCTCAAGCTCACGTTATGCAGGGCTGCAAACCAATGATTTGGCTCCCCTGCTGTTCTCCTGTATCCCCAACTGCCACTTTAAACTCAGCCGTTCGGCCTCTATCACGACGTGCAGTGTAGAGGTGTATTTTGATGCCCCACTGGTACTCGTATATGTGAAGTTTAGCAAGTGCTGCAGATTTGTTGGTAACTTTTTGCATGAGTGGTTACGCTGGACTTAGGACATTGTGCTACCATCCAGTACCTACATAGGCTTACAATGAGTGAGATGTCTGGCCTGATGGGTGACCTTGAAAATGGCACTATAAGACGCATGCCCACTTACACCATATGCGTGTTTCTAGGTGGTGAATGTCCTTCTCGCCTTCCTATTCACGGTATCCATTAACTCGTCGCCCATTATCTACTATGGGATAAGGGCGAGTTTAGTGATCCAGGCCAAAACAGCCGCTCAAGCCAGCAGTGAGGCCAAGGCTACATCTGTTCTGAATCCAGAATGCTTTGTGAACGTTCTACTGTGTTCCAGCCGCACCTTCGGTGTTGTGAGAATAGTTCTTATGTAGTGAAAAATTTGTCTGTCATTTCCAAGACAGTGTGCTAGATGTGTAAAGTGCTGCGGGTTTGGAGTACTTAACAGGATAGTACAGGGTTGGTAACTCTAGAGGACGCTGTGGGCAGGAATGGACTTGAATAATTGCACTGCGGACCTGCGTGCCACTACACCCATAGTGCTGTGTCTAGCGTGGTGATTATACCTTCCTTGTCCCCTTAACCCTTCCTCCGATTTGGAACTCAGCGTCGCTTATTTGCTTCGTGGTCTAAGAGGCCGGTTTTTTGCCAGACACATGGGTGCTTGAGTGCCGTGTCCTCTGTCCCGCACTCCGCTCATTTGCGAGTGTCTCCTGTGTGCCTGCTGCACATGCTGCAAGAGGTGTCGGTTTGGGGTGCGGGGCTCGGCGAGCACAGTCAAGCAAGCTTGAGGGCAGCACTAAAAGCTAGGCCAGAACAGCTAAGGCAGCCTGCAGTTATAGCTGTCTAGGACCAGCTATGTCTGTTGTATAGTTTGCAGTGCTTGCTGGCATACCAGTGTTTCCTGTAGTGGCTTGAGAACAATTTGACGAGAATTGCAGTGCTGAATTTGTGGGGGACTATGCCAGAGGTTCACTTAATAAAACATAGTAAGTTTGTGGGATTGGCTGTACACAGTGAACTTTCTTCTGTCATTATTGTGCTAGAAGTGTTAAGTGTGCTTTCCCACCAGGTTTATTGGCATATTGGAAGCCTGTATTAACGACTTAAATGGCTCAGGAGTGTGCTTCAGTGTAGTCGACTCCTTACATTGATATATCAGTGTAACATGCTTTGCTCAGTGTAAAACTGAACTATTTAAATACGGTTACATAATTAAATTGCTTATACTGGTGTCTTGTTGTGTTTTCTAAAATTTTCTCGTTCAGACTGAACTTTACTGCTAAATTCCCAGTAATATTTTCAATTGCAGGGTTATCTGTGGTGCGGTGTGTACTTATGCTTTGTATTTTTACTGTGAACAAGGCTTACTCCTGATATGTTCAGGTTTCATGAATTTTCTCTCTTGAGTAACTTCGAATACTTTAAACTGTGTTAAGCATGAGTCAGTGTTTACATCTATGTTTCATTGCCATTGCTTTAGTGGGTTTAGCGCCCTAGTTAACACTTGTAATTTATCAATTTGCAATCATTATACTTCTAGTTATACATTGTGTAATTGTTTTAGACTATTTGATCAACTGGATTGCTATGTTACTTCTGATAAACAATTAATGGACTGCAGACTTTCCCCCTCATGGAACATATAAACACATTAAATACGCTGGTACCTCTACAGAAGCAGGCTAGTTAGTGTGTGACCTTGAGACGTTCAGTGTGTTTATTACGACAGCGGTTGTACCACTCTCATTTATTTACTTCTAACAAGTATATTCCAAGTGATAAAGTGTCAATTGGTGTACTTGGTATACTCTTGTATACATTGTAACGAGTGTGTAAGTGAGATGGGTTAGGTATTGTTTCATCTATCTACAGTTGCACACTTAGGTTGCATAAATGTATAACATAGTAACGTGTGAGTAACCAGGATGGACACCAAGGAAGCGTACCAGAGTGATTTATCTCCTTGTATTGTTAATCATTACCTAGTTTTTTTTTTTGTTTTTTTTTTTAGTAAATACTGTTTACAATCTATGGTTGGGAGTAAGAGGTTGTCTTCAGGCATTCATTGTGATGTCTGCTATATGTTTATCGTTCAGTGAGGTTACATTAGGTGGCAGTAGCCTGAAACTACTCAAGTGGAAGGTTAGTGATATTTGAAACCTCTTGTTTAATGTGATGTATGTCAGAATTCTAGTTTATGCTCAATATTACCTACTTTGTCTCTCTCTCTCTATCTTCTCTTTTCTTCTTTGTAATTTGTTTTTTTATGATAAGGTGTAAGACCTCGCCTGTACCATCCATTAGCTCATTCTATGTACCATATTATTATCACAACATACCAGAGGTCTCTGAGTGTGGTTTTGGTGGGGTGTGTGTCGTATAGAGTGGTGGTGGTCTGGGTGGAGTATGGTTGCGAGGTGTTCTATTGAACACTGAGCACTTGTGTTTCGTGATCAGTTTGGGACTTTGACTTTGTAGTGAATATTTACTCTTGATAAGCTATAAGGGAAAAGATAAGCGAGGAAATTCTTGTGTTGTGAGTTTTCACCAGATATCATCACTGGCCAACAGGGCAACGTTATAGAGGACCTTATTTCTGCGGTGATGGATAATGTTGATACGTTCAGAACTTTAAAAAGTAAACAAAAGAGTAAAAGTGAGAAAGGGCTAGAGCGTCGACTCACTTGACTGTACACTATGTGACATAAAGTCCTTGGTGCCAGAGCTGCATGAAGTTCTTTCTTCAAAGGAAGAATGTTGTTAAGCAGAACTTCGCTGACAACACCCCGTTGCTGTAAGTGTTATGGCTAATGAGCTGTAACAAGCATCCTAACTCAAGGATCCAATTTCGAAAACACCACACACTTTGTGTTTGTGGAACAGAATGCGGAACTGATCAATTATACTACTTAGTACACCTTATGGGTATATAAGTGCTCGACTCCATCAGACACTCACCACTTTAAAAAATGGGGTCGGTATCCTATCTTAGGAACCCCTCTCTGCCTGGACCCTCCCATTTGACTCTCAGTGGCATATCATCAGCCACAAGATTAAGGAAAAATCTCCCCCAATTTATTGCCAGTTGGGTGGGTCTGTGCCCTCCGGAATATCTGGGTGCATGGTTTACGTTTCCTAAAACATCGAAAGTGTACCTACCCCTTTACACGTAGGTTTACAAATGCCAGCACTTATGGCATGTTGCAGTAGACTGTGGGAATACTACATTCTGGGTGTGGTAAGTGTGATGGGACACATACACTAGAGAATGCACAGTCGGCCCTGACAGGCCAAAATTTAAGTTTATTACCTGAAAGGAAGTTGGGGTTCTGTTTTCCACAAGGATTGCCAGTCCCGACACCCCCAAAAACTTCGATGTACACCTGATAACAACCTTTATGGTAAATGAGGATGAGTCATCCAGTTACCACAGCCGGACCTGAGACTGAACCTCTGCAAAGTGTGGCACGAACCCACCTCACTGCAAATGATGCTGGTGATACCAGAATGCCATCACACACACCAGTGTGGTGAGCTAGGCATCCTGCTAGCACCTATGGAACTACTGGTCTGCCTACAGATACCTATGGGTCCACCTGAATATGGGGATGAGTTTGTCATTCTCCCAATACACACAACTCCAACAGTCAAGGACACCACACAGTAACCCCCTGGCAATAGGAGATGAGACAGATGCACGGAACTACTGCAATGAATGATGAAACAGAGAACACTATGTTTAACCATGTGGTAAGTTAAGTGATGGTGTTAAAGAAGCACTAACCAGACGTGCCATCCCACCGGAGAGTTGGATTCGCTGACCTTCCAATTATAACATTTCCCAGAAAAAAATTGAGCATCTTGTACAGATTCCTGACAAGTTTAATATGATGTTTATCGGATGATGCTCTTGAGATGGTGACGATGTCAAAAGTGCAGCAATCTCCGTTTCAGTCCAGACAATTTGTGAGAAAGAAGCCCATGACTCCTTCTTCTGTCCTGCAAGACTTGCCTTTTAACTGGCTGCCAAGATGCCGAAACATGCCTTAAAAATTAAGAAGGTCTGAAATTAAGACTTACAAACTATGCTATTTGCTCTTAAGTGTCTGCACCAGTGTCGCCAAAGCGTAATAGTTTTACTCTTATGAGCAAGAGATTGTTATAACTCATGCAATGGATAATTACCAAATTTTTCATGGAACATTGCTTCATTCGGAAAAGCGGTTGCCTGACTTACATCATATTAGTGCAACAAGAATATGATGTCATCACTGTTTGCAGGAATGTAGATTGAAAGATGGAGCACCTCCACTAAACTGCCTGGATATGCGCTTATAACCTAAGGTCAACAATGGTGTGTGGTATGTCAGAAGAAACTTCCGCATTCATCTTTCTGAGAGTCGAGTTAACATCGCAGTATCATGGTGTCAAGTTATGCAGGCGTTTTTTCCATAAAACCTTTTTAATCTCTATGCCCCAGCGAACCAGCTTCGACAGATGCTTTACCAGATCGATCAATAGTGAACCTACCATCATTCTCGGAGATTTTTAATGCAGACACTAAGAATATTGGTGGGTCTATAACAAACACCAATGGAAACTAAAATTAGTGAGATTGCTAAAATGAGCATGATTAATGTTCGAATTGTGGGCACTATGAGCCTACTCACAGATATGTGGGCATCTAGATCTATGTCTTGGATTTAATACATCATATACGATGCATGCTCTGTCAGAGTTGATGATCTTCTATCTGATCACTTCCAGATAACTAACTGTCAATCTTGATACATCTCAGCACTCAAGGAGTAATACAGGAGGAACTTTTTCTCCAACCAGATCACAGAGACAATTTATAACACTTGGATCAATGGTATAAGAATTACGAGCCCATTGGCACACAAAAATTTAATGATGATTTCATTCCACTAATGTGAGTGTTATCACAGATCAGTGGGCAGGAATAGGAAACTCAAAGACCCTACCTATATATAACATAAAAATAACCAATGTAAATACTATAATGATCCACAGTACGCAATCTAACACATGCAGCTAGGAGAGGATTGGTAAAGCATACCGTGAATGTAGAACCCGACCTGATCAGAACGTTCCAAGCTGCACTAACAAATGCAAGGAATAGGAAAAGGAGAACTTAGGCAATAGGAATGGGAACAGTTTGTTAGTGGATTAAATAGGGTCCACCTTTGAGTTTGGTGGAAAGGTATTATATAAAAATAACCAGGAAAAAACTGGCAATGTTGCTCATCCCTTTCCCTGAAAAAGCATAGACCTCATAAATGGACTGGTCAAAAATATCCAGGCTTGAAAGGCTTCCATCTCAGATTAGATCAAAATTTAGAGAGTATTCTGATAGACATGTTGAAATGATTAATTTTATGTGCCAAAATATATGCAGAGTGGATTGCCTCTTTACAAGTATGAATTAGATAATGCATTAACAATAGGTCGATCAACTGCTCTGGAGAGATGGGTATAACCTATGTTATTCTCAGAACTCTAAGGCACGTTGTGATAACCTTTGTTGGACACTGTTAATTCAGTTACATTGAAGGGCGTTTTCCTACTTCCTGGTCATAAGGGTCTCCCCCCAAAATTGTTTATGTGCCCATCCCTAAGCCCCAACAGTGAACATTCGGCCGTTTCCTTAACTAGCTGTCTTGTAAAATTTGAAAGAATGATGCTTAACCGTATGTATCAGAATCAGACACCAACTTTCCCCTCCTATATGGGTTCAGGAAGGTTAAAAGTGTGCAGAACTGTATTCCACTTTCTCACTGACACACCTTATGTTTTACCAACTTTCTTGATCTAAAATCTGATTTGATATTGACGAAACAGAACCGTTTTAATACATGAACTAGCCAAAATTGATATTGGTGGTAGCTTAACTCTGCTGGATCATGGATACTGTCAAATAAGTGTAGCCTCTGTCCTTTACCAAGGCTTCAGAAAGTGATTCAAGAAATGTCTTTAGGTACAACCGCAGGGAGGGTTCTTAGTCCCTGATATTTAATATTCTGATTAATGCTATCCTAAATGCTCTACCTGCCTCACCTAAACATATAGCTATAAGTATGCCTGATGATTTTCATGATCCAAACAACAGGCATAAGTTGTGAATACCATTTACTGAAGTTCAAGCATTTGTATATCGATAGGCCTATAATTCTTCTCTAAAACAAAGATATTAACAAAGCAAATGAAATTTGTTTTTTCCCCCCCCCCCCCCCAAACCCATCTATTTGCAGGGTGAAATATTAGCTACGTTAACCTTACAGATATCTTGTGTAGATGATTCCTTTAAACACTTCCACTATACCACAATAACAAGAAATGCAATGTAGGCTAATGCTCTCAGCTGTTGTGGTACAATCCAACTCTGGTGCTAATGTGAGAATCGTGAGAATGGATGTACATTAGCCTTTGTTAGGTCCTAAATTGATTATGCTGCTACCATGTTGATATTCGCTAGAGAAAGTTTCTCCGACCCTTGGAGTTATGCCAAAATGAAGCTTCAGGATTATTCTTGGCTGTCCCAGATCTACAAAAAGTTCTTAACAGAGGAAGGAGCTTGGTATTTTAGTATCAGTGTTAGGATTGTTGAAATTATCACTGTACTCGGTATTAGAATGTTGAGAAACGAACCAGACACTGTCACAGTGAATCTTACCCAAGTGTCTTGTGGTAATACACAGATCTAAATGATTGTGGGAAAACGTGCATTTGCTTAGTTTATATACCTACATGACTTTATAACTGTAGGCAACAAGAGCATTTAACCCCTCATGAAGTTGTGATCATTTTATATCACATCCCTACAGTCCTGCCAAGAAGATCAATGCTTTAGTAATCCCTTCCTTAAATATCTTGTTCGAGCATTGTCATGAAGAAATTTCTCACCTAGCGTTTGGTTTAGTTAAATGTTTATTATGCACCATACCCTCTGTGGGCGGTAGTTCAAAAGATTACAGAGGTACATAATTGGTCAGGGGGACTGGACTCAAAGTTTTTGATAGCTGAGCAAGTTACTGAGGTAAATGAATTCAAATTTACAAAGGTAATGAACTTCACAAATTACAAAGGTAATGAACTGGTAAGGTTTGTCCACATTCATGACAGTTACAAAGGTATGTACTGATTTACAGAGGTCGTAGGGAATCAGGACTGGCCCCAAAGTTTGGATGGCTGAAATAGGTACAAGGTAATGAGCTCACACGTTACCAAAGGTACTGAATATGATAGACTGGTTACTTACGTTTATACATGGCTTACAATCATGAAACCCTATTATAGTGTAATGAAGCAATTCCACATCCACACCGGTAACAAACTGTAATGAGTTACTGGTGCAAATTTTGATTGTTGAGTCACACTCCACAAACACACACGGAGCCACATATGTGTGGGAGTGCCACATTTATGTAGTGTTCAGAAAAAAAAAAACGTTGTGCGCAGTGTGGGCAGGATATTGGGTACGGCGACGTTGTCAAGGTCACCCAAGAAAGTTAATAAAGTGAAACGATCGTGCAAACTGTGAGAGGAATACGTGAATAGGGTACAATTATTAACGAGAAGAAATGAGGTGGATCCTACACCAGGACTCACATAGCGGTAGTAATAAGTTATCACAAGTTAATACACTGATGGATCTATACAGGGTCTTCTGGCAGCTGCATTCTGCTCTTGTGCCACCTCCTAGTTAAGAACAATAATTAAATTTGTGAGTTAGGCTTAAAGAATTACAACTGGGCGTTACACTGCAAAATGAAATTGTTCTGCAATCCTAATGGCATAAAGGCTAACTATGGACATGAGCTTGGACTCTATCATCTTACTGATTCTATGTCATCATTGAGTCTCTTAATCATATAATGCTCCAAATTACATGCTCATTGGGAAGCCAGGTATAGCTACTCAAAAAAATTAGGACAAAGGAATTAATGTACAAAATGCTATGGATCCATCAACATTGGATTACTCTTCATGTACAGTTGATATGTTAGCCAAGGAAGTGTACCCAGAAGGCGATTGTAGAATATAACTTGGTATAAACGTGTCTAGCCTTTTGGAATATATTAGGAGGAGAAGTTAATAATGTGAATGATTGTTATAGGAATGCCAGTTAGAAGCCTGAGTAGATCCTATACCCATCCATGACGTAGTTAGTAAGTTTTTTGGAGCACTTCCAATGTGAAACAGACTGACTGATGTGGTAGTGGCCAGGCTTAGGCTTGGTTACAACTATTTCGGCAGTTTGGGAGACACACAGATGATGATCAAACTAAATGTAAATTATGTGATTCCGGCATATGGGGGTCACTCTTTGAACTCTATGTTCTTAATTGTCCACTGATTGAGGATTACAGAGACAGACGTATATACCTTATGCTGTATTCAAGGATATTTATTAATGAAAATAAGATACCAGATATACTTAGAAAATTTCTAAATTTGCGTGTTAACAGATTTGTGAAATAGATATGTAGTATAAATCCATAGTATACTGTTAACCTTTGGGGGCTAGTCCTAGCCTTTTGTGTTATCCATATGCTCTCGCGCTACGTCCACAGGATGGATATTGGGGTGCACAATAAATAGCCACTTCGGTGGCAAAATCTAAAATCTGTCTGAAATCCAGAATGCCTTTGTGCACGTTCTACAGTGTTCGGCCGGTACCTTCGGGTGTGTGAGACTAGTTATATGTAGTGAAATTTTGTCTGTCATTCCATGACACTGTGCTAGATTGTTAAGTGCTGCGGGTTGGGAGTAATTAACAAGTAGTACAATGTTGTAACTCTCGAGAGATGTGGGCCAGTGAATGACCGTTGAAAATCGCGCTGCGACCGCAGGACTCTACCACCATATGCCTTGTGTCTAGCGAGGTGAATATTCCTTCCTTGTCCCCTTCTCTCTTATGGAATAAAGGCGTTTCGCTGACCCAAAGTATACAGACTAACTATTCACTCAAGAAGCTGATACTTAGAGTGACCTTGGATGTGAACGAAGTACATGATGTGAGGCGATTTCGTCGTGTTAGAAGTAAGGGAGCTTTGAAAAAATTAAGAGGATTTCAAAGGATGGCTTGCTGCAAGAAACAACGCGAGCAACAACAACCTCGCAGAACGGTTAGGCTTGATTTCCCTTGCTATCACTGGAGTTTGAGGTCAAGTTTAGATGGTTTTTCGGAGCTTCATTAGACAACCCAGAGGAAAACCTTCGGAGTGCTTTCGTCATGACGAGGTTAATTACGTTTTTGTTACTAACGACCAACATTAATAGAAAAAACTTTTCCAGAAATATGTAACAATCCCAATCTGGGAGGGAGCTATGAGTGGTTGTGAGTGCTTGGCATTCAGAATAAATTGAACCACAGACCATAGAGTGTTTTCTAACTGATATCACATGGGTTACTTCAGGTTGGAAGAATAGAGTGGGACTGCATGAGCTAATTGTCCAACTGCAGATCCGCCAACCCATTACCTCTAGGAATTAACCACCGTCTACAGACAGTGCACCTGCAGTTCACAAAGGAAACCTTATCTAATATCAAACTCCTAAGCACCTACTACTCGGGGTTCCGTAGGACGTATCAAGTGACCCACAGAGAACTCTGGTAAGCGGTGGAAGTATGTACAATTTGCTTTCCTTGATGGGATGTATCCAGGTGTATCCTACCACCCTCCCCTTCATTCAGCGAAACTTAATATAATATATAAGTCCACAATTAAACTGTTGCACCGTACTTGTGGGTGCTTCCATTCCATACTGGTCTCGGATAGATAGGGATAAGATTGTGGGTCGTAGGGGCACGGTAGTGACCAGAGGTGGTTAAGTTTTTTTACACATGTCTACATGGGGTGGGACTCGGTAAACAAATGGGTCGTCTCCCAAGTGAGATATTGTATGTATTAATGTGAGGTAATACAGATAAACACCTAGAAAAATCTTTCCTTATCTCGCCCGCTTACTTGCTTACGGCGTGTCAGCGTGCCTCGTTGTGCTCCGGTTTTTTCTCGTGTTTCACGGTCGCTCTTACGTGCAAGAACTTTAATTTGTGTAATCAATCCTATACGATACATCCTCAGCCGCCTGGAACCAATCTTGGCGGAAATCATTATATACTGAGTCAAAAGGCGAATTAGTGTGCCACTGCGTAGCCAGTGATTACTGCCCAGAGGGGAATCATAGGCCTATGTCCCGTGTGGAAAAAAATAATATTAATTGAACTTTTCATGTCAGAGGTAAAGAAAGACTCCCTGATAATATTGAGTAGTCATAGTGTATAGTGTATATACAGTGGTCCCTAGTTTATTGTTGATAAAGCTAAAGTGTCATTTGAAAATGGTGAATTTGTAATTGAAGGGATAAAGCCTATAGAGGAAGGTGCCAGAAGCGCCAGGACACTTAACACAGGTTAAGTGTTTTTAATATCTTCCTGGCTGCTAGTGTACTCGCATATAATCTAGTGATACCAGGAATTGCAGAATACGTGTTGTATTAGCAACTAAACGTATTATAATGGTTACTTAGTGGAGTGGAGTGACGTTTATCGTTTCTTTTCTTGAACTTTACGAGACGTTATGTGAATTTCCCCCATTTTTATTTTACAACAAAACTGTAGTTACAGCGGTCGCATATGCACACGAGAAGCAATTGTTACTAAGAAAAATCGTCCTTCCTCCAAATTTGCACCAGTCATATAGGGATAATATAGCAATTTATTGGGGTGGAGACGGAAAAACAAAAAAAAAAAATAGAAAAGGTCCAGATACTGCGATTGATAAAACAAGGAGGAGACCGTTGTCATGTAGGAGAAGCCAGTTAGCAACGAGCTCTTCAACGCAAGTTATACTTTTGTATCAGTCATAAATCACATATTACTGGGTAGTAATTCCAGTTAGATCTTCTTGTGGTAAGTCAAATCCCCGACCCAGTATGTTTTAAATTAGTGGAACCACCTGCTAGAGCAGATCGATGGTCCAAACCCTTGACTGGTCCGACCCTTGATCTGAGTCCGAACCCTTGACTGGTCGAACTCTGGTGGTCCGAACCGGACTGGTTTAAAACCAGCTTCGTTGCGACAAATAAAGCAGAAGTATAACGGATGGGGTTGCTAGGCGCCTTCTAAACACAATTCATAAAATCAGGAACGTGACGTATGCTGTCCAATATACAAAAAGTGTTCGAAAAGAAATACAAATAGCTAGAGCTTATTTAGGTTTTATTATATATATTCAGAGGTTTCTAGTAGAATTGCAGGAAATCAACCGTTCAATTCATTATGAAGCTGTGTGTAGTCTGTGGTCAGTCAAAAAAGGGCCTCCACATGATTAATTGTCATTTAGTGGAAATTGGAGTCACGGCCCTTGTGCAGATTTCCTGAACTAGCTACTGCAGTATTAAAACAGAGATGTGTGTTGGGTATGCCAATGAGGATAAATCTGTGGACTCAAATCACAAGGGTGTTAAAGAGGATAAAACATCAATGCTGCTTTCATAGAAACCTGGAAGCTTTTACAAACAGAGGGGAACATAAAAAGTCTGGGCTGAATGGTATGCCCCTTGATACTGGCCATGTGTCACAAACTGTAAGGCTGGGGTGATGTCCTGATACAGTTATAGTTAAAGCTGGAGGTGCTGTCTGGGGAGACGTAATGGTGAATGGAGGAGCTGGACTGGGAGACAGTAAATGGTGAAGCTGGGGGTGCTGTCTGGGAGACAGTATGGTGAAGTGGAGGTGCTGTCCTGGGAGTCAGAAATGGTGATGTGGAGTTACTGTCTGGGAGGCAGTAATGATGAACGCTGGAGAATTTTGTCCATGTTGTCGGGGAATTATACGCAGGTAGGATTAATATAAATGACCACAAAGGGAGAGGAGCCATTAGTAGGGAAACAGTGTCGTCATAGATACGTAAAAAAACCATATTGCAACTAGAAATACGCAGGAAAATAGCAAACAAGAGGACTCCAATCGCCCAATAGTGAGGATCAATTACAAAACACCTGGTGGGAGCTCCATTGTTGGTGCTAGGGGGTAGAAGTAGACAGGAAAACATGCACCAACAGGAATACTGTCACAGAAAACCAGGCTGAGTGGAAAACCAAGCGTGACGTATATGCACTTGATATCTGATGGCATGGGAAATCTGGAAAAACGTTGGACGTGCAACTATGACCACCCTAGAAAATGCCATAGCCCATATGACTCAAACAGGAAAATGCAAACTCCCTTCTGTAAGCTTTTTCACCCTGAAATGTGTACCTCTTCTGTTCAGGAAGACTTGTTTAAAATTAAATTGCAGGCATACATCTATAGGGGACAAAAAGATACAAAAATTTCCAGGCCATGAAACTGGGTACACAGCACTCAGAGGGAGAGGTTTTTTAGTGCCAGGAAGGAAAGAAAAAACTTGGCAGGGAAATGGCAGATATCGCACCCAATCCTGTCATACCTGGAGTGGAACACAGTCGATGGGCCTCCACTCCAAATCCAACAGATACATATACTGATGCGGAAAAAAATTCCCCCCAGTACAAACCAATACCACCAGTTCGATATCATTCTTTCTTTGCAAATATACAGGGTCTAAGGCCTGCAACAAACAACCAAAAATACCCTTTCATCGTGGACTGCTTGCAGAGGCAAAGGCAATGTTTCGCGGCTTTCCTGAGTCCCACTTAAAGGATCACTTGGACAATGAAATATGGATCCCAGGTTACATCTATACAGATGTGACAGAGTGAAAAGGCAAAAGGGGGGGGTTTGGCTGAAGACATTGCAGAGTTCACTTGTTTGCACAGAACTGCTAAATGCCTCAAATGACGTTGGGAAGTTTTAGCAGATTAAAGGTCGAGAACCAAAACTAGTTTTGTGGTAGTCTACAAGGCTCGGATGCATATCCCCGCAATTCAGGAAACAGCTGTTAAATTGACACTGTCAGGAAAATCTTCAGCATCCTGCACCCACATCTTGCTCCTGGGGGGAGTTTCAAACTTAAGGCACCTAAATGGAGGAATATAGCAATAATATTGTTGCCGTAATAACACCAGAGCAGCTTGATGAACTCAACCTCACCGAGCTTTTAAATCTCTGCACAAAATTCAATTTAAACAGCAAAATAATAGTAGCCTATAGACTAGAGAATAACACTAGACCTAAATTCATACAATGATGGGATCTGATAGAAATGTCACCATATCAAAAAATATATACTCAGATCACAACATAATTGAGTTCCTACTGTATGCGAGAGGAGCCCCCAGACCGACAAAATGAGTCTAGGCACGAGGGAGCATTACAAATTCAACTTCAATAACAAAAAACATTAAGTGGGACCAGAAACCAAGTTCCTAAACGACTATAAGTGGGAAAGATAACTAAAGCAACACTGGACCTAATTATGCTAGAAACGCTACACGGTGGCACTCGATGTATGCACAAGGTTATTCCATCTAAGAAATAGGAGGAGTAGATGTAAAATAGAAGGACAGGCGCTCCTTTACAGGCGCGGAATAAAAGAATAACAGAGCGGTATAAAGAGGTCATCTATCTGAAATGCCGCACGGGAGACACTGGTTCAGAGAAATAGAAAAGCATCGAATTAAGCTAAAAGCATCCTTTAGGAGGTCAGGAAGCGCGGGAAGAACTAAAAGCTATAAATGAAAATCGAAAGAACCCAAAGTATTTTTTTCCTAGCCAAATCAAAATCGAGAACAAACCGCCAGTATTGGGCCCCTTCACTTAAAACAAGATGGGTCTTACACCATATGTCAGCAAGGCAATGAGTGAGCTATCAAGTCCAATATGGATCAGTTTTTAGCAAGCGCTCAAAGATGAGAGTCCCGAAGATCAAAATAGAAATTTTTGATGAGAGTAGCCAAAAAAAATTTGATTAACACAAGCCTATCCGCTGTTTCTCTGACGCCAATTGACTTCGAAACAGGCGATAAATGACATGCCATGCACTCTGCCCCAGGGCCAGACTCATGGATCTCTGTTGTTCATCAAGAACTGCAAGAAGCCCTATACGTGCCTTTTCCATCCTATGGAGAGGAGCCATGGACACGGGGGTCGTACTCAGTTACTAAAACAACAGCATAGCCCCCCATCCACAAAGGGGCAGTAAAGCATACAGCTAAAGAACTACAGACCACTAAGCACTAACATCCCATTTCATAAAATTCTTTGAAAAGGTCCTGAGAAGCTAAGATCACCACCCATCTAGAAACCATCGTTACAAACCAGGAACTGGTTTTGAAACAGGTCGCTCCTGTCTGTTAGCTATGGATACTACGACAGGTTCCTAAAGGCACTAGAAGACAAAAGAATGCAGATGTAATATATACAGACTTTGCAAAAGCCTTCGCAAGTGTGCTCCTGCATAACCGCAAGCAAGCAAGCAACAAGCAAGAAGAAAAGCAAGCAATCACGGCAGGCAGTCACAAGTAAACAGTAAGCAAGCAACACCACCTGCGCACGCGCACCTGAACGAAACCCGCAAGCAAGCAAGCAAACATGCAAGTAGAAAGTAAGAAGCAAGCAAAGCAATCAGGAGACAGGTAAACCAGTAAGGCAAGCAACAAAGGGAAGCGAGCAAACAAGCATGCCAAAAAAGAAGCAAGTAAGAAAGCAGCAAACAGCAAGTACTAGGCCGACAATAGTAAACCAGTAAGCAAGCAACAACGCAAGCAAGCAAACAAGCAAGCAAAAAAGTAAGCACATAAGAAAGCAAGCAAACAGCAATGTAATCAGGCTGAAAGTAAACCGTAAGCTAAGCAACAAGCAAGCAAGCATACATGCAAGCAAAAAGTAAGCATGTAAGAACGCAGCAAACAAGCAAGTAATCAGGAATGCAAGCAGACACGTAAAACCAGTAACAGCAACAAAGTAAGCAAGCAAACAAGCAGAAAAATGTAAGCAAGAAGAGAAACAAGCAAGTAATCAAGCAGACAAGTAAACCTGTAAGCAAGCACAAAGCATGCAAGCAAAAAGTAAGCAACATGAATGCAAGAAACAAGCAAGTAATCAGGCAGACAAGCAGACAAGAAAACCAGTAAAGCAAGAAAAGCAAGCAAAAAATAAGCAAGTAAGAAAAGCAAAGACAAAAACATGCAGTATTCAGGACATGCAAGCAGAACAAGTAATACCAGTAAGCAAGCAACAAAGCATGCAAGCACAATCAAGCAAGCAAAAAAGTAAAGCAAAGTAAGAAGCAAGCAAACAAGCAAGTAATCAGGAGGCAATCAGACAAGTAAACAGTAAGCAAGCAACTAGCAAAAAGTCAAGGCAAAGTAAGCAAAGTAAGATAAGTAAGACAAACCAAGCAAGTTATTCAGGCAGGCAAGCAGACAAGTAACCAGTAAGGCAAGCAACTAAAGAGCAACAAGAAAGCAAAAAAAGTAAAGCAAGTAAGAAATGCAAGCAAGCAAGCAAGTAATCAGGCAGCAAGCTGACAGTATAACCAGTATGCATGCAATAAGCCAAACAAGAAGCAAAAAAATATAGCCAGAATGCTAGCAAACAAGCAAGTAATCAGGCGGCAAGCAGACAAGTAAACCAGAAGCTAACAAAGCAAGCAAGCTAACGAGTAAGCAATGCTAACAGCATTCATGTAAACAAGACGCAAATAAGCAAGAAAACAGGAAGAAAGAAGCAAGTAAACAAGACAAGCAAGAAACATGCAGCTAAGTACAGAAACAATCCACCACGAACTGCAGGAAGTCAGAGAGGAATATGAAGAGATTTGTGGAAAATTCAATTTACCTGGATGTGGAATCGTAAGATACATTACCAGTAAAATGGTAACCAAAGATAATTATTCTTTATCAAGGTTACAGGGACAAAATACGAATTTTAGGACACTTAGGTGCAAAAAATGTCCCCCTTCGATACCTTCGATAATCTATATTCCACAAGTCATATGAAACTCTATATTAATTTCCAAATTTAATTACTTCACTGGAATACTGGGTAACAAACATATGTGGACTGTTACTAAATTTAATGTGATACATATCCATTGAAGGGGAATTATATAATAAGATCACCAATTAGTCGTAGATTACAATGTGTCATAAAACCTCCTGCCTATATTATGAAGAAAATACTGGCCTGAATTCAAATAAATAAAACAATACTTAGCTGGGGTTCCAAAGCGGTCTGTCATCTGCTCAAGCTCACGTTATGCAGGGCTGCAAACCAATGATTTGGCTCCCCTGCTGTTCTCCTGTATCCCCAACTGCCACTTTAAACTCAGCCGTTCGGCCTCTATCACGACGTGCAGTGTAGAGGTGTATTTTGATGCCCCACTGGTACTCGTATATGTGAAGTTTAGCAAGTGCTGCAGATTTGTTGGTAACTTTTTGCATGAGTGGTTACGCTGGACTTAGGACATTGTGCTACCATCCAGTACCTACATAGGCTTACAATGAGTGAGATGTCTGGCCTGATGGGTGACCTTGAAAATGGCACTATAAGACGCATGCCCACTTACACCATATGCGTGTTTCTAGGTGGTGAATGTCCTTCTCGCCTTCCTATTCACGGTATCCATTAACTCGTCGCCCATTATCTACTATGGGATAAGGGCGAGTTTAGTGATCCAGGCCAAAACAGCCGCTCAAGCCAGCAGTGAGGCCAAGGCTACATCTGTTCTGAATCCAGAATGCTTTGTGAACGTTCTACTGTGTTCCAGCCGCACCTTCGGTGTTGTGAGAATAGTTCTTATGTAGTGAAAAATTTGTCTGTCATTTCCAAGACAGTGTGCTAGATGTGTAAAGTGCTGCGGGTTTGGAGTACTTAACAGGATAGTACAGGGTTGGTAACTCTAGAGGACGCTGTGGGCAGGAATGGACTTGAATAATTGCACTGCGGACCTGCGTGCCACTACACCCATAGTGCTGTGTCTAGCGTGGTGATTATACCTTCCTTGTCCCCTTAACCCTTCCTCCGATTTGGAACTCAGCGTCGCTTATTTGCTTCGTGGTCTAAGAGGCCGGTTTTTTGCCAGACACATGGGTGCTTGAGTGCCGTGTCCTCTGTCCCGCACTCCGCTCATTTGCGAGTGTCTCCTGTGTGCCTGCTGCACATGCTGCAAGAGGTGTCGGTTTGGGGTGCGGGGCTCGGCGAGCACAGTCAAGCAAGCTTGAGGGCAGCACTAAAAGCTAGGCCAGAACAGCTAAGGCAGCCTGCAGTTATAGCTGTCTAGGACCAGCTATGTCTGTTGTATAGTTTGCAGTGCTTGCTGGCATACCAGTGTTTCCTGTAGTGGCTTGAGAACAATTTGACGAGAATTGCAGTGCTGAATTTGTGGGGGACTATGCCAGAGGTTCACTTAATAAAACATAGTAAGTTTGTGGGATTGGCTGTACACAGTGAACTTTCTTCTGTCATTATTGTGCTAGAAGTGTTAAGTGTGCTTTCCCACCAGGTTTATTGGCATATTGGAAGCCTGTATTAACGACTTAAATGGCTCAGGAGTGTGCTTCAGTGTAGTCGACTCCTTACATTGATATATCAGTGTAACATGCTTTGCTCAGTGTAAAACTGAACTATTTAAATACGGTTACATAATTAAATTGCTTATACTGGTGTCTTGTTGTGTTTTCTAAAATTTTCTCGTTCAGACTGAACTTTACTGCTAAATTCCCAGTAATATTTTCAATTGCAGGGTTATCTGTGGTGCGGTGTGTACTTATGCTTTGTATTTTTACTGTGAACAAGGCTTACTCCTGATATGTTCAGGTTTCATGAATTTTCTCTCTTGAGTAACTTCGAATACTTTAAACTGTGTTAAGCATGAGTCAGTGTTTACATCTATGTTTCATTGCCATTGCTTTAGTGGGTTTAGCGCCCTAGTTAACACTTGTAATTTATCAATTTGCAATCATTATACTTCTAGTTATACATTGTGTAATTGTTTTAGACTATTTGATCAACTGGATTGCTATGTTACTTCTGATAAACAATTAATGGACTGCAGACTTTCCCCCTCATGGAACATATAAACACATTAAATACGCTGGTACCTCTACAGAAGCAGGCTAGTTAGTGTGTGACCTTGAGACGTTCAGTGTGTTTATTACGACAGCGGTTGTACCACTCTCATTTATTTACTTCTAACAAGTATATTCCAAGTGATAAAGTGTCAATTGGTGTACTTGGTATACTCTTGTATACATTGTAACGAGTGTGTAAGTGAGATGGGTTAGGTATTGTTTCATCTATCTACAGTTGCACACTTAGGTTGCATAAATGTATAACATAGTAACGTGTGAGTAACCAGGATGGACACCAAGGAAGCGTACCAGAGTGATTTATCTCCTTGTATTGTTAATCATTACCTAGTTTTTTTTTTTGTTTTTTTTTTTAGTAAATACTGTTTACAATCTATGGTTGGGAGTAAGAGGTTGTCTTCAGGCATTCATTGTGATGTCTGCTATATGTTTATCGTTCAGTGAGGTTACATTAGGTGGCAGTAGCCTGAAACTACTCAAGTGGAAGGTTAGTGATATTTGAAACCTCTTGTTTAATGTGATGTATGTCAGAATTCTAGTTTATGCTCAATATTACCTACTTTGTCTCTCTCTCTCTATCTTCTCTTTTCTTCTTTGTAATTTGTTTTTTTATGATAAGGTGTAAGACCTCGCCTGTACCATCCATTAGCTCATTCTATGTACCATATTATTATCACAACATACCAGAGGTCTCTGAGTGTGGTTTTGGTGGGGTGTGTGTCGTATAGAGTGGTGGTGGTCTGGGTGGAGTATGGTTGCGAGGTGTTCTATTGAACACTGAGCACTTGTGTTTCGTGATCAGTTTGGGACTTTGACTTTGTAGTGAATATTTACTCTTGATAAGCTATAAGGGAAAAGATAAGCGAGGAAATTCTTGTGTTGTGAGTTTTCACCAGATATCATCACTGGCCAACAGGGCAACGTTATAGAGGACCTTATTTCTGCGGTGATGGATAATGTTGATACGTTCAGAACTTTAAAAAGTAAACAAAAGAGTAAAAGTGAGAAAGGGCTAGAGCGTCGACTCACTTGACTGTACACTATGTGACATAAAGTCCTTGGTGCCAGAGCTGCATGAAGTTCTTTCTTCAAAGGAAGAATGTTGTTAAGCAGAACTTCGCTGACAACACCCCGTTGCTGTAAGTGTTATGGCTAATGAGCTGTAACAAGCATCCTAACTCAAGGATCCAATTTCGAAAACACCACACACTTTGTGTTTGTGGAACAGAATGCGGAACTGATCAATTATACTACTTAGTACACCTTATGGGTATATAAGTGCTCGACTCCATCAGACACTCACCACTTTAAAAAATGGGGTCGGTATCCTATCTTAGGAACCCCTCTCTGCCTGGACCCTCCCATTTGACTCTCAGTGGCATATCATCAGCCACAAGATTAAGGAAAAATCTCCCCCAATTTATTGCCAGTTGGGTGGGTCTGTGCCCTCCGGAATATCTGGGTGCATGGTTTACGTTTCCTAAAACATCGAAAGTGTACCTACCCCTTTACACGTAGGTTTACAAATGCCAGCACTTATGGCATGTTGCAGTAGACTGTGGGAATACTACATTCTGGGTGTGGTAAGTGTGATGGGACACATACACTAGAGAATGCACAGTCGGCCCTGACAGGCCAAAATTTAAGTTTATTACCTGAAAGGAAGTTGGGGTTCTGTTTTCCACAAGGATTGCCAGTCCCGACACCCCCAAAAACTTCGATGTACACCTGATAACAACCTTTATGGTAAATGAGGATGAGTCATCCAGTTACCACAGCCGGACCTGAGACTGAACCTCTGCAAAGTGTGGCACGAACCCACCTCACTGCAAATGATGCTGGTGATACCAGAATGCCATCACACACACCAGTGTGGTGAGCTAGGCATCCTGCTAGCACCTATGGAACTACTGGTCTGCCTACAGATACCTATGGGTCCACCTGAATATGGGGATGAGTTTGTCATTCTCCCAATACACACAACTCCAACAGTCAAGGACACCACACAGTAACCCCCTGGCAATAGGAGATGAGACAGATGCACGGAACTACTGCAATGAATGATGAAACAGAGAACACTATGTTTAACCATGTGGTAAGTTAAGTGATGGTGTTAAAGAAGCACTAACCAGACGTGCCATCCCACCGGAGAGTTGGATTCGCTGACCTTCCAATTATAACATTTCCCAGAAAAAAATTGAGCATCTTGTACAGATTCCTGACAAGTTTAATATGATGTTTATCGGATGATGCTCTTGAGATGGTGACGATGTCAAAAGTGCAGCAATCTCCGTTTCAGTCCAGACAATTTGTGAGAAAGAAGCCCATGACTCCTTCTTCTGTCCTGCAAGACTTGCCTTTTAACTGGCTGCCAAGATGCCGAAACATGCCTTAAAAATTAAGAAGGTCTGAAATTAAGACTTACAAACTATGCTATTTGCTCTTAAGTGTCTGCACCAGTGTCGCCAAAGCGTAATAGTTTTACTCTTATGAGCAAGAGATTGTTATAACTCATGCAATGGATAATTACCAAATTTTTCATGGAACATTGCTTCATTCGGAAAAGCGGTTGCCTGACTTACATCATATTAGTGCAACAAGAATATGATGTCATCACTGTTTGCAGGAATGTAGATTGAAAGATGGAGCACCTCCACTAAACTGCCTGGATATGCGCTTATAACCTAAGGTCAACAATGGTGTGTGGTATGTCAGAAGAAACTTCCGCATTCATCTTTCTGAGAGTCGAGTTAACATCGCAGTATCATGGTGTCAAGTTATGCAGGCGTTTTTTCCATAAAACCTTTTTAATCTCTATGCCCCAGCGAACCAGCTTCGACAGATGCTTTACCAGATCGATCAATAGTGAACCTACCATCATTCTCGGAGATTTTTAATGCAGACACTAAGAATATTGGTGGGTCTATAACAAACACCAATGGAAACTAAAATTAGTGAGATTGCTAAAATGAGCATGATTAATGTTCGAATTGTGGGCACTATGAGCCTACTCACAGATATGTGGGCATCTAGATCTATGTCTTGGATTTAATACATCATATACGATGCATGCTCTGTCAGAGTTGATGATCTTCTATCTGATCACTTCCAGATAACTAACTGTCAATCTTGATACATCTCAGCACTCAAGGAGTAATACAGGAGGAACTTTTTCTCCAACCAGATCACAGAGACAATTTATAACACTTGGATCAATGGTATAAGAATTACGAGCCCATTGGCACACAAAAATTTAATGATGATTTCATTCCACTAATGTGAGTGTTATCACAGATCAGTGGGCAGGAATAGGAAACTCAAAGACCCTACCTATATATAACATAAAAATAACCAATGTAAATACTATAATGATCCACAGTACGCAATCTAACACATGCAGCTAGGAGAGGATTGGTAAAGCATACCGTGAATGTAGAACCCGACCTGATCAGAACGTTCCAAGCTGCACTAACAAATGCAAGGAATAGGAAAAGGAGAACTTAGGCAATAGGAATGGGAACAGTTTGTTAGTGGATTAAATAGGGTCCACCTTTGAGTTTGGTGGAAAGGTATTATATAAAAATAACCAGGAAAAAACTGGCAATGTTGCTCATCCCTTTCCCTGAAAAAGCATAGACCTCATAAATGGACTGGTCAAAAATATCCAGGCTTGAAAGGCTTCCATCTCAGATTAGATCAAAATTTAGAGAGTATTCTGATAGACATGTTGAAATGATTAATTTTATGTGCCAAAATATATGCAGAGTGGATTGCCTCTTTACAAGTATGAATTAGATAATGCATTAACAATAGGTCGATCAACTGCTCTGGAGAGATGGGTATAACCTATGTTATTCTCAGAACTCTAAGGCACGTTGTGATAACCTTTGTTGGACACTGTTAATTCAGTTACATTGAAGGGCGTTTTCCTACTTCCTGGTCATAAGGGTCTCCCCCCAAAATTGTTTATGTGCCCATCCCTAAGCCCCAACAGTGAACATTCGGCCGTTTCCTTAACTAGCTGTCTTGTAAAATTTGAAAGAATGATGCTTAACCGTATGTATCAGAATCAGACACCAACTTTCCCCTCCTATATGGGTTCAGGAAGGTTAAAAGTGTGCAGAACTGTATTCCACTTTCTCACTGACACACCTTATGTTTTACCAACTTTCTTGATCTAAAATCTGATTTGATATTGACGAAACAGAACCGTTTTAATACATGAACTAGCCAAAATTGATATTGGTGGTAGCTTAACTCTGCTGGATCATGGATACTGTCAAATAAGTGTAGCCTCTGTCCTTTACCAAGGCTTCAGAAAGTGATTCAAGAAATGTCTTTAGGTACAACCGCAGGGAGGGTTCTTAGTCCCTGATATTTAATATTCTGATTAATGCTATCCTAAATGCTCTACCTGCCTCACCTAAACATATAGCTATAAGTATGCCTGATGATTTTCATGATCCAAACAACAGGCATAAGTTGTGAATACCATTTACTGAAGTTCAAGCATTTGTATATCGATAGGCCTATAATTCTTCTCTAAAACAAAGATATTAACAAAGCAAATGAAATTTGTTTTTTCCCCCCCCCCCCCCCAAACCCATCTATTTGCAGGGTGAAATATTAGCTACGTTAACCTTACAGATATCTTGTGTAGATGATTCCTTTAAACACTTCCACTATACCACAATAACAAGAAATGCAATGTAGGCTAATGCTCTCAGCTGTTGTGGTACAATCCAACTCTGGTGCTAATGTGAGAATCGTGAGAATGGATGTACATTAGCCTTTGTTAGGTCCTAAATTGATTATGCTGCTACCATGTTGATATTCGCTAGAGAAAGTTTCTCCGACCCTTGGAGTTATGCCAAAATGAAGCTTCAGGATTATTCTTGGCTGTCCCAGATCTACAAAAAGTTCTTAACAGAGGAAGGAGCTTGGTATTTTAGTATCAGTGTTAGGATTGTTGAAATTATCACTGTACTCGGTATTAGAATGTTGAGAAACGAACCAGACACTGTCACAGTGAATCTTACCCAAGTGTCTTGTGGTAATACACAGATCTAAATGATTGTGGGAAAACGTGCATTTGCTTAGTTTATATACCTACATGACTTTATAACTGTAGGCAACAAGAGCATTTAACCCCTCATGAAGTTGTGATCATTTTATATCACATCCCTACAGTCCTGCCAAGAAGATCAATGCTTTAGTAATCCCTTCCTTAAATATCTTGTTCGAGCATTGTCATGAAGAAATTTCTCACCTAGCGTTTGGTTTAGTTAAATGTTTATTATGCACCATACCCTCTGTGGGCGGTAGTTCAAAAGATTACAGAGGTACATAATTGGTCAGGGGGACTGGACTCAAAGTTTTTGATAGCTGAGCAAGTTACTGAGGTAAATGAATTCAAATTTACAAAGGTAATGAACTTCACAAATTACAAAGGTAATGAACTGGTAAGGTTTGTCCACATTCATGACAGTTACAAAGGTATGTACTGATTTACAGAGGTCGTAGGGAATCAGGACTGGCCCCAAAGTTTGGATGGCTGAAATAGGTACAAGGTAATGAGCTCACACGTTACCAAAGGTACTGAATATGATAGACTGGTTACTTACGTTTATACATGGCTTACAATCATGAAACCCTATTATAGTGTAATGAAGCAATTCCACATCCACACCGGTAACAAACTGTAATGAGTTACTGGTGCAAATTTTGATTGTTGAGTCACACTCCACAAACACACACGGAGCCACATATGTGTGGGAGTGCCACATTTATGTAGTGTTCAGAAAAAAAAAAACGTTGTGCGCAGTGTGGGCAGGATATTGGGTACGGCGACGTTGTCAAGGTCACCCAAGAAAGTTAATAAAGTGAAACGATCGTGCAAACTGTGAGAGGAATACGTGAATAGGGTACAATTATTAACGAGAAGAAATGAGGTGGATCCTACACCAGGACTCACATAGCGGTAGTAATAAGTTATCACAAGTTAATACACTGATGGATCTATACAGGGTCTTCTGGCAGCTGCATTCTGCTCTTGTGCCACCTCCTAGTTAAGAACAATAATTAAATTTGTGAGTTAGGCTTAAAGAATTACAACTGGGCGTTACACTGCAAAATGAAATTGTTCTGCAATCCTAATGGCATAAAGGCTAACTATGGACATGAGCTTGGACTCTATCATCTTACTGATTCTATGTCATCATTGAGTCTCTTAATCATATAATGCTCCAAATTACATGCTCATTGGGAAGCCAGGTATAGCTACTCAAAAAAATTAGGACAAAGGAATTAATGTACAAAATGCTATGGATCCATCAACATTGGATTACTCTTCATGTACAGTTGATATGTTAGCCAAGGAAGTGTACCCAGAAGGCGATTGTAGAATATAACTTGGTATAAACGTGTCTAGCCTTTTGGAATATATTAGGAGGAGAAGTTAATAATGTGAATGATTGTTATAGGAATGCCAGTTAGAAGCCTGAGTAGATCCTATACCCATCCATGACGTAGTTAGTAAGTTTTTTGGAGCACTTCCAATGTGAAACAGACTGACTGATGTGGTAGTGGCCAGGCTTAGGCTTGGTTACAACTATTTCGGCAGTTTGGGAGACACACAGATGATGATCAAACTAAATGTAAATTATGTGATTCCGGCATATGGGGGTCACTCTTTGAACTCTATGTTCTTAATTGTCCACTGATTGAGGATTACAGAGACAGACGTATATACCTTATGCTGTATTCAAGGATATTTATTAATGAAAATAAGATACCAGATATACTTAGAAAATTTCTAAATTTGCGTGTTAACAGATTTGTGAAATAGATATGTAGTATAAATCCATAGTATACTGTTAACCTTTGGGGGCTAGTCCTAGCCTTTTGTGTTATCCATATGCTCTCGCGCTACGTCCACAGGATGGATATTGGGGTGCACAATAAATAGCCACTTCGGTGGCAAAATCTAAAATCTGTCTGAAATCCAGAATGCCTTTGTGCACGTTCTACAGTGTTCGGCCGGTACCTTCGGGTGTGTGAGACTAGTTATATGTAGTGAAATTTTGTCTGTCATTCCATGACACTGTGCTAGATTGTTAAGTGCTGCGGGTTGGGAGTAATTAACAAGTAGTACAATGTTGTAACTCTCGAGAGATGTGGGCCAGTGAATGACCGTTGAAAATCGCGCTGCGACCGCAGGACTCTACCACCATATGCCTTGTGTCTAGCGAGGTGAATATTCCTTCCTTGTCCCCTTCTCTCTTATGGAATAAAGGCGTTTCGCTGACCCAAAGTATACAGACTAACTATTCACTCAAGAAGCTGATACTTAGAGTGACCTTGGATGTGAACGAAGTACATGATGTGAGGCGATTTCGTCGTGTTAGAAGTAAGGGAGCTTTGAAAAAATTAAGAGGATTTCAAAGGATGGCTTGCTGCAAGAAACAACGCGAGCAACAACAACCTCGCAGAACGGTTAGGCTTGATTTCCCTTGCTATCACTGGAGTTTGAGGTCAAGTTTAGATGGTTTTTCGGAGCTTCATTAGACAACCCAGAGGAAAACCTTCGGAGTGCTTTCGTCATGACGAGGTTAATTACGTTTTTGTTACTAACGACCAACATTAATAGAAAAAACTTTTCCAGAAATATGTAACAATCCCAATCTGGGAGGGAGCTATGAGTGGTTGTGAGTGCTTGGCATTCAGAATAAATTGAACCACAGACCATAGAGTGTTTTCTAACTGATATCACATGGGTTACTTCAGGTTGGAAGAATAGAGTGGGACTGCATGAGCTAATTGTCCAACTGCAGATCCGCCAACCCATTACCTCTAGGAATTAACCACCGTCTACAGACAGTGCACCTGCAGTTCACAAAGGAAACCTTATCTAATATCAAACTCCTAAGCACCTACTACTCGGGGTTCCGTAGGACGTATCAAGTGACCCACAGAGAACTCTGGTAAGCGGTGGAAGTATGTACAATTTGCTTTCCTTGATGGGATGTATCCAGGTGTATCCTACCACCCTCCCCTTCATTCAGCGAAACTTAATATAATATATAAGTCCACAATTAAACTGTTGCACCGTACTTGTGGGTGCTTCCATTCCATACTGGTCTCGGATAGATAGGGATAAGATTGTGGGTCGTAGGGGCACGGTAGTGACCAGAGGTGGTTAAGTTTTTTTACACATGTCTACATGGGGTGGGACTCGGTAAACAAATGGGTCGTCTCCCAAGTGAGATATTGTATGTATTAATGTGAGGTAATACAGATAAACACCTAGAAAAATCTTTCCTTATCTCGCCCGCTTACTTGCTTACGGCGTGTCAGCGTGCCTCGTTGTGCTCCGGTTTTTTCTCGTGTTTCACGGTCGCTCTTACGTGCAAGAACTTTAATTTGTGTAATCAATCCTATACGATACATCCTCAGCCGCCTGGAACCAATCTTGGCGGAAATCATTATATACTGAGTCAAAAGGCGAATTAGTGTGCCACTGCGTAGCCAGTGATTACTGCCCAGAGGGGAATCATAGGCCTATGTCCCGTGTGGAAAAAAATAATATTAATTGAACTTTTCATGTCAGAGGTAAAGAAAGACTCCCTGATAATATTGAGTAGTCATAGTGTATAGTGTATATACAGTGGTCCCTAGTTTATTGTTGATAAAGCTAAAGTGTCATTTGAAAATGGTGAATTTGTAATTGAAGGGATAAAGCCTATAGAGGAAGGTGCCAGAAGCGCCAGGACACTTAACACAGGTTAAGTGTTTTTAATATCTTCCTGGCTGCTAGTGTACTCGCATATAATCTAGTGATACCAGGAATTGCAGAATACGTGTTGTATTAGCAACTAAACGTATTATAATGGTTACTTAGTGGAGTGGAGTGACGTTTATCGTTTCTTTTCTTGAACTTTACGAGACGTTATGTGAATTTCCCCCATTTTTATTTTACAACAAAACTGTAGTTACAGCGGTCGCATATGCACACGAGAAGCAATTGTTACTAAGAAAAATCGTCCTTCCTCCAAATTTGCACCAGTCATATAGGGATAATATAGCAATTTATTGGGGTGGAGACGGAAAAACAAAAAAAAAAAATAGAAAAGGTCCAGATACTGCGATTGATAAAACAAGGAGGAGACCGTTGTCATGTAGGAGAAGCCAGTTAGCAACGAGCTCTTCAACGCAAGTTATACTTTTGTATCAGTCATAAATCACATATTACTGGGTAGTAATTCCAGTTAGATCTTCTTGTGGTAAGTCAAATCCCCGACCCAGTATGTTTTAAATTAGTGGAACCACCTGCTAGAGCAGATCGATGGTCCAAACCCTTGACTGGTCCGACCCTTGATCTGAGTCCGAACCCTTGACTGGTCGAACTCTGGTGGTCCGAACCGGACTGGTTTAAAACCAGCTTCGTTGCGACAAATAAAGCAGAAGTATAACGGATGGGGTTGCTAGGCGCCTTCTAAACACAATTCATAAAATCAGGAACGTGACGTATGCTGTCCAATATACAAAAAGTGTTCGAAAAGAAATACAAATAGCTAGAGCTTATTTAGGTTTTATTATATATATTCAGAGGTTTCTAGTAGAATTGCAGGAAATCAACCGTTCAATTCATTATGAAGCTGTGTGTAGTCTGTGGTCAGTCAAAAAAGGGCCTCCACATGATTAATTGTCATTTAGTGGAAATTGGAGTCACGGCCCTTGTGCAGATTTCCTGAACTAGCTACTGCAGTATTAAAACAGAGATGTGTGTTGGGTATGCCAATGAGGATAAATCTGTGGACTCAAATCACAAGGGTGTTAAAGAGGATAAAACATCAATGCTGCTTTCATAGAAACCTGGAAGCTTTTACAAACAGAGGGGAACATAAAAAGTCTGGGCTGAATGGTATGCCCCTTGATACTGGCCATGTGTCACAAACTGTAAGGCTGGGGTGATGTCCTGATACAGTTATAGTTAAAGCTGGAGGTGCTGTCTGGGGAGACGTAATGGTGAATGGAGGAGCTGGACTGGGAGACAGTAAATGGTGAAGCTGGGGGTGCTGTCTGGGAGACAGTATGGTGAAGTGGAGGTGCTGTCCTGGGAGTCAGAAATGGTGATGTGGAGTTACTGTCTGGGAGGCAGTAATGATGAACGCTGGAGAATTTTGTCCATGTTGTCGGGGAATTATACGCAGGTAGGATTAATATAAATGACCACAAAGGGAGAGGAGCCATTAGTAGGGAAACAGTGTCGTCATAGATACGTAAAAAAACCATATTGCAACTAGAAATACGCAGGAAAATAGCAAACAAGAGGACTCCAATCGCCCAATAGTGAGGATCAATTACAAAACACCTGGTGGGAGCTCCATTGTTGGTGCTAGGGGGTAGAAGTAGACAGGAAAACATGCACCAACAGGAATACTGTCACAGAAAACCAGGCTGAGTGGAAAACCAAGCGTGACGTATATGCACTTGATATCTGATGGCATGGGAAATCTGGAAAAACGTTGGACGTGCAACTATGACCACCCTAGAAAATGCCATAGCCCATATGACTCAAACAGGAAAATGCAAACTCCCTTCTGTAAGCTTTTTCACCCTGAAATGTGTACCTCTTCTGTTCAGGAAGACTTGTTTAAAATTAAATTGCAGGCATACATCTATAGGGGACAAAAAGATACAAAAATTTCCAGGCCATGAAACTGGGTACACAGCACTCAGAGGGAGAGGTTTTTTAGTGCCAGGAAGGAAAGAAAAAACTTGGCAGGGAAATGGCAGATATCGCACCCAATCCTGTCATACCTGGAGTGGAACACAGTCGATGGGCCTCCACTCCAAATCCAACAGATACATATACTGATGCGGAAAAAAATTCCCCCCAGTACAAACCAATACCACCAGTTCGATATCATTCTTTCTTTGCAAATATACAGGGTCTAAGGCCTGCAACAAACAACCAAAAATACCCTTTCATCGTGGACTGCTTGCAGAGGCAAAGGCAATGTTTCGCGGCTTTCCTGAGTCCCACTTAAAGGATCACTTGGACAATGAAATATGGATCCCAGGTTACATCTATACAGATGTGACAGAGTGAAAAGGCAAAAGGGGGGGGTTTGGCTGAAGACATTGCAGAGTTCACTTGTTTGCACAGAACTGCTAAATGCCTCAAATGACGTTGGGAAGTTTTAGCAGATTAAAGGTCGAGAACCAAAACTAGTTTTGTGGTAGTCTACAAGGCTCGGATGCATATCCCCGCAATTCAGGAAACAGCTGTTAAATTGACACTGTCAGGAAAATCTTCAGCATCCTGCACCCACATCTTGCTCCTGGGGGGAGTTTCAAACTTAAGGCACCTAAATGGAGGAATATAGCAATAATATTGTTGCCGTAATAACACCAGAGCAGCTTGATGAACTCAACCTCACCGAGCTTTTAAATCTCTGCACAAAATTCAATTTAAACAGCAAAATAATAGTAGCCTATAGACTAGAGAATAACACTAGACCTAAATTCATACAATGATGGGATCTGATAGAAATGTCACCATATCAAAAAATATATACTCAGATCACAACATAATTGAGTTCCTACTGTATGCGAGAGGAGCCCCCAGACCGACAAAATGAGTCTAGGCACGAGGGAGCATTACAAATTCAACTTCAATAACAAAAAACATTAAGTGGGACCAGAAACCAAGTTCCTAAACGACTATAAGTGGGAAAGATAACTAAAGCAACACTGGACCTAATTATGCTAGAAACGCTACACGGTGGCACTCGATGTATGCACAAGGTTATTCCATCTAAGAAATAGGAGGAGTAGATGTAAAATAGAAGGACAGGCGCTCCTTTACAGGCGCGGAATAAAAGAATAACAGAGCGGTATAAAGAGGTCATCTATCTGAAATGCCGCACGGGAGACACTGGTTCAGAGAAATAGAAAAGCATCGAATTAAGCTAAAAGCATCCTTTAGGAGGTCAGGAAGCGCGGGAAGAACTAAAAGCTATAAATGAAAATCGAAAGAACCCAAAGTATTTTTTTCCTAGCCAAATCAAAATCGAGAACAAACCGCCAGTATTGGGCCCCTTCACTTAAAACAAGATGGGTCTTACACCATATGTCAGCAAGGCAATGAGTGAGCTATCAAGTCCAATATGGATCAGTTTTTAGCAAGCGCTCAAAGATGAGAGTCCCGAAGATCAAAATAGAAATTTTTGATGAGAGTAGCCAAAAAAAATTTGATTAACACAAGCCTATCCGCTGTTTCTCTGACGCCAATTGACTTCGAAACAGGCGATAAATGACATGCCATGCACTCTGCCCCAGGGCCAGACTCATGGATCTCTGTTGTTCATCAAGAACTGCAAGAAGCCCTATACGTGCCTTTTCCATCCTATGGAGAGGAGCCATGGACACGGGGGTCGTACTCAGTTACTAAAACAACAGCATAGCCCCCCATCCACAAAGGGGCAGTAAAGCATACAGCTAAAGAACTACAGACCACTAAGCACTAACATCCCATTTCATAAAATTCTTTGAAAAGGTCCTGAGAAGCTAAGATCACCACCCATCTAGAAACCATCGTTACAAACCAGGAACTGGTTTTGAAACAGGTCGCTCCTGTCTGTTAGCTATGGATACTACGACAGGTTCCTAAAGGCACTAGAAGACAAAAGAATGCAGATGTAATATATACAGACTTTGCAAAAGCCTTCGCATTTTACTGTCACACTTGACATTCTCTGTCCCCCTTGCACATTCACTGTCACACTGTACATTCCGTCAACTAGTCTTTCCCCTCTCCATTGACTTTCACTGTCACATTTGAAAATTCACGTCAACTTTACTTCTTGTCTACTTGTACATTCTCTGTCCACTAGTACATTCATCTACAAATAATTCACTCCCTAAACATTTCTTATAGACTCACAAATACAATGCCAACACTCAAATACAGATTGGGAAAACCCTTAAAATAGCATCAGGAACTTGAATAACGAACCCTTTACACCTATTCCCAAGGGTACGGGGTTTAATGCATGTGTCCCTGCCTAAGGTTGTGGGTTCGAATCCCCTTTAAACCCAGAGATTGTGTTGTGAATTTTGCTGTTCTGGAATTCTAAACTACCATATATATTAGTATAATAGTTGGGCCCAGTTTTTTAGTGTGTGGCCCTAGTAGGGCCCCCAGAAGGACCCAGTAACGATAAAAATAACAATAAAAATTTTATTTTGATGATACTTTTTGTCAAAGGAGTTAACATTGGGTGTACATCCCAAAAGCTCTTTTATGCAGAGATTTTGGGCAAACTTAAATAATTTAAGATTAATAAGGCATAACGTGTTATAATTTTTACATATTAGGTGAGTACGGTGAATAAAAGAAATTGAACATTCAACTAGTTCTGTAATGGCTTTGGAAGTTTTGGTAGAGAATAATTTCAGTTTTTGGGAAAGTTTATAAAAAATACGTATTGCAAATTTTGCACAATTTAAAAAAATGAGTTGAAAAAAATTTTAAGTTTGGAAGTAATGATTAAAAAAGTTGAGCAGTCACAAACTCAAATTTTCAATAAAAAGGTTTAAGTTTTGCACAAATTTAAAACAATGAAATTGAAACAGTTATAATCTGAAGTATTGATCAAAAGCTGACCAGTCCCAAATTATTTAGGAGTTTTTTGGTAAATGGTTGGGGTTAAGTAAGTGTTTTTTTGGTTAATTTTGAGTGATGAGGTGTTTCTAAGTAGGGCCTTAAATTTATTTGCAGACATTGGACCTTAGTGGTTTGTAATGAAGTCCAGTCTTCGGCCCGTACATGCAGATACATTTTTGCATAGGGAGGATGGACAGAGATATCGAAGTGATTTGTGCCTTGTTAGGGGGGTTAATTTTTGGGGTTTAAGTTCTGTGGTAGGACCCCAATAAGTGTGGATGTTTTGTATTTTAAACCCTTTCAGGGCCCAAGGCCAAAATCTAAAAGTCAGCACCGTGCCCAAAAAATTTTGAAAAAAAAAAAATTTTTTTTTCTTACAGTTTAAAGAGCATATTTTTGTGAAGGTTAAAAAAAAAAAAATTGGGGAATTGATCGTACTTCCGGGTAAGTGCAAGAATTTTGTGAAAATGATGTGGTGGCGGCAACATCGCAAATTTCCAATACGGTTTAGTTATTTTGTTTTTTTTAGTTTTTTTTTCTTTTTTTTTCCTTTTTTTTTATTTACTAACTTTTGGGGGGCCTGAGAGCCAATACTTATATAATTTTTTTTTAAACTCATGTATTGAAACAATAACCCACTAAAGTTATTATCATTTTATTTTTTACCACTTTTGTTTATTAAATAAACATGCACAAATATTGAAAATACTAATGTTCTTCTATATTTAATATTTACAATCATGGAATGGTTTTAGAATGTGGAGTTTGGGGAAACCCCTTGAAAACAAGGCCCTGAAGAGGCATTACATTCCTCACACAAAAACCCGAGTGTCTTTGGTCTTTGTTGCCGTTTTTTGTTTGTGCACGACAATGCATCCTTCTGAGCAAATTTCTTTTGAGTTAAAGGAAGCTGTATTTAAAAATTTGTCCCTTCCCTTTTTCTCAAACGTTGGGTATTTGTGATGAATTCGAGGACCATTTTGTTTGCGGGTTGTTACCTGGTACTTCATTATGATTTGTCGACAAAGAAAAACAAAATTCCCCCAAACGGTGGTCTGTTCCCAGCTTTATTTGGTACATTTTATATGAATTCAGCTTTGAAATGTCCATGAGATGGAAGAAAAGTTTTTTGTCCCTTGTAACTCTTACGAACACAGTCAACAAAAACCAATTGATGTCACACTTGTAAACCCAAAGCGTGTTTTGTGTAAATCAATCCTGTACGGTTTTCAAATACGTTCATTAGTATCATCAACTTTGCACTGTTTTGCTTTTATTACGGTGAAGGTTTCAAAAATGTGACATCTCGTTTGTATGCCACCGTAATCATGATGTCATTGGCAGAAAAACCCCTGCAGTCATCACCACGAACACCTGCGTTTAGCCGGGCAATGTTTACATTGAACGCACTGTCCCACAAATCTGTTTGTTCACTCGCATGAAATCATGAGTAATGGGCTTGGTCCCAGTTATCGGTATATAATGTATGGCCCCTTACAAAAAAAGGTGCCATCTGTTTTCACTAGTCCCCTGTTACCAATAACTTTGGTATCTTTCAATGTTTTATACCCGTGTATACAAAAATACCCAAACACCAGGCCACTGTCACAATCAAGAGTACAAACAATTTTTACCAAAGCGGTTCCTTTTGTCGGTATATCTGCTTGAAGACAGTCTACCTTTGAACAAATCAAGACTCGAAATTTACAAGATTCTTGAAGGATTAAAAGTACCCCTGAATTTTGTTTGAGATACTGAAAAACATTTCAAATTTGTAAACCTGTCACTTCTGTCAGGCCGGTTTTGTCAGAGAAGTGCAACATACGTAAGGTAAGAAAAACCTGTTCACTGGTTTATTTAAACTGAAGGATGGGTACAAATTAGCCGATCTGGGGGACCGTATGTTTTTTATATTATGTTATGACGTGAGGCTAAGCATTATTGTTGCAAAAAAGCAAATACTTTTTCTGCAACAGTGTCTCTTTCCCCTGTGTAGTTTGCTGGGTGATAAGATCGTATTTGCCATGGGACTGGGAAAAAAAATTATTATTTCCCCGCAAAAGTTTCCATCAAAGGGTGGTCAAAGAATAATTCAAAGATTCCCGTTTATTGGCCGTGGTTTTTCCCGGGGACAGGTGGGAGAATTTCCCCTTTGCGAGTCATCAAAGTGGTGGGGTGGGAACAAAATTGGGATTTTGTGCCAATCCAGATCGGTTTGTGGTGGATACTGGACATCATAGGCTGGTTGTACGGGTGGTTGTGGGGGTGGTGGGTGACGCTCCCCTTTGTCCTTTTAATGACGAGTCAGCAGCGTGGGTTCCCCCGTGGCACAGCGAGTCACGTGGGGTTTTCCCCTAAACCCCCCCCCCCCACTAAAACCCTCCATGATGTCTGTGGCCCCATGCCAAGTGTAGCCCCAAACATCCTCCTATCATACCTAAAAGGGTGTAGGGCCACGGGATTACTCCGGGGTGTACTCGGGAGTACTCCCTCCCCCGGGCATAGCATAGGGTACACTACCGAGCGCATGCGGCGGCGCACATACCGACGTTCACTGGGGAATATGTTTCCTCATTCACTACTCGAAGATCTCGGGGGCAATTAAATCCCAAACACGTCAGAACACGTATTATGAGTCAGAGGCAGGCCAGGGGAAAATATTAGTTTTCTTTCGTTTAGGACAACGCGTGGCACGAGTGCCCCCCAAGAGGTAGAAAGGGCGAGGTATCGGGGGGTTTTTTGCACTATTTTGATTCTGGTCAATTTTCGGTCATAAATCTCAAAGCGTAGAAAATTTGTCTTATTTTATTTTCGTGTCAGAACTTCGACAGGAAGAGGGAGTCCCAATTTTCCGGGGAGTGAGAGCGACTTGCGACGAGACATGGTGAACAAGGGAAAATGAGCCCGGGTTCCCAAGCTATGCGGCGCCTAGTTTTTTTTTTTTACGGCGCACACCCCCCCGCGCGACCCATTTCTCATTGAGGCCTTGAGCGCTTTCGCGCTAAATTTGACGGCGCTAGGAATTTTGGCGTAGTTACGGTTTGGGGACTACCGACCAGCCCTAGATTACGGGAGGACCTGAAAGGGTTAAGCAAATTAAGGGGGGGGGACCTAGAAATGGGTGAACCCCTTATCAATATTTAGTGAAATTTTGAAGCTTTCCAATAGCATCAAGGGGGTTTTTGTTTTTAAACTAAAGGAAATTTTTTGTTGGTAGTCACCCAATTGATTTTTTTAGTACTTCATAATTACAGGTCTGTTGAAACTGTAGTTGGGTTTTGGGGTGAGAGAAAAAATAATAAAAAATGGTCCCCGATAATCGTCAGCTGATGTCACCCTTTTCGGAAATCGCGCGTTATTTTTGCCAAACTTTGGGCTCGAAAATGGTGGGTTTGACTCACTAATCGCGTTCGTTGGACCGTACTCCGGCTCTGGCCGCCTTGGCCCCCCTTCCACCCAGTGTCCATGGCGATGGTCCCCTCACTTGCTAAAAAATATTTCGTAATTTCCATTCATTTTATGTTGCAAGGTAAATAACACCAGGGCCCAAAAAAGCTTCTAGTGCCAAGTTTGGGGTAAAGAAGGTGAGAAATACGATTGAATTTAAAAAAAACACATTAAAACAATATAAAAGTGGCGTACTTGGGGCCCAAATTTTGGCCAGGATGTATTTAAAAACAAATCCCTAAAACCTATCTTCCATCGTGGCCAAAAAAAAGGAAATCAAGGAAGCTGTTGTTGAAAAGGGGGTAAATAGCAAACAAAAAGAGATCCCCCATATCAAAGATGTTGAAAATTATTATTGGTGTGGATAACAAGAAACGTCTTTTTTGTGAAAAGGCTGGGCATTGCATGACGATCTGGTAAAGAAATTGGCCTGCAACGAGTTATTTTTGTAAATTTAAAGGGCCAGCAAAGGTTGGTTTGAGAGATTTAAGAACAGTAGTGCATACAGTGGATAAGGCAGGCGTGGCTCCCATTCAGAAAAAAATTGCAGTAAAAAAATTGTAGGTGTTTTCAAGGAGTACAAAAGGGCGAAGGACTGAAAACTGAACAATTTAAATTGTGATGAAACAGGCATCTTTTGGAAAGAAAATGCAAAGAGGACCTACATTCTCAGGAGAAAAAAGGGACTGCCAGGAACAAGCCCTATGAAAGACGGCTGACACCATGTTCTGTGCAAATGCTAGTGGGGTTTCAAAATGAACCTTCTAGTGTACCATTCTGAAAATCCCAATGTTCGGGAAAAAAACAATTTTATAAAGAGTAAATTGTGTGTGTTTTTGGGGGGGTTAATAAAAAGGGATGGGACGGGGACATTTTCGTCGAGGGTTCAATGAAGGTTTGGCCCAGTGTGAAAAATTACCTCCTGGAAAAGAATTGGGATCTCAATGCCTCCAGTAAAGGCACGCACCTGCTCTCCTCCAAACTTTGGATGACTAATTCTGCAGGAGTTTGGGTTTAATCACATAAGGGCATAAGAAAGAAGGAACATCGCAACAGGCACGACCCATGCAGAGCAGGTCCCGGTCCTTCCCCCCCCCGGGTTAGCCCAATGACCCCCCCCCAGATTTCCCAATGACCCACCAGTCTTCACCTCCACTCAAGGAGAAACACGGCACCAAAACCAGCAGCACAAGCTAGCAGTTCAATCACAAACCCCCCACCATCATGTATTTATCTAACCTATTTTAAAAAATACACAACGTTTTAGCCTGAAAACTGTACACAAATAACCGCACATAAAAGAGAGAAAATTACGACGACGTTTCGGTTCCGACTTGGACCATTGACAAAGTCACACAAAACCCGAAATGGGCAGGCGGCTTATAAAGGGAGGAAGAGGGGGTAGTAGCGTATGTGTATGTAAAAATGTATATAAACTGACAAAATGAAATTAAGCCATGCGCAACACCCCCGGCATCCCTATCTGACGTTTTTTTGTATTGTTCCCGTCACGGTATTTTGCCTTTTTTTTTTTTTTTGATTTAAAGTTTTTGGGAGTTTGTTCCCCTCACCAAACTCTTTGCCAAACCAATGCTTTCCTTATCCCCTTTTGAATCTGAATTTTTTCCCAAAATTAAAACCCAATTGCTGAAGTCCGGGGTCTTGGCGGGAAATTTTCAGCTTGCTATTTACCCCCCTTTATTTTTTTCCTGTTTTCCATTTTTACCCTCGTTTCATATCACTCGTACTCCCCTCTCCCCCCCCATGGCCGCGGGAAAAATTTTAAAACTTTAAAAAAAACTCTACCCCAAAAAGAAATGTTTAAAAGGGTTGCTTTAAAGTAAACCCTCAGACACTCGCTTGACCCTAAGAGTTTTTTGGAAAGAACCCTACAGTTTCCCCATTGCAAAATGCCTTATAGGTAAGGTTGGGAGGGAGTGCCTCCCAGGACTTTGAATTTGGCTTGGAGAAAACTGGGGCCCAGTTTTGTTTTTCGACAAAAAGTGATTTTGAATGGTTTGGGGGGACCCTGTGAGCCTTTTGTCGGGTTGTGAACCCCCTATTGTGGAATTAGGGATTTCTTGGGGTTGGATGTGATTTTTGGGGATGTGGAAGAGTTGGTGGGGGGACCAAAACGAAGACCCAAAACCACTGAGGGGCTGCAAGAGCTTCAGCAGGAAAAAGCAACAGATTGAAACTCAGAATTTTGCTGCGGAGGAGGGGGGAAAGAGGGGATGGAAGAAGGTGCCTTCAAAAATTAAGGGGGATTTTTAATGTAGGGTAGGATGGAAAGATTTTGGAGAAACATTTACCCCCAGAAGGATTTTTGCAAAACCATTTCCCACTTGTACAGTGACAGGGTCTTGGGCCCCTTTTAGGGAAGTTTTTAAAAAGACCCCCAGAAACAGATTTCTGGACACTTTTTTTGCGAGACAGGACTTAGTGGGTCTCAAGCTGGCCTTGTGACATCAAGAAAAAAAAAGAAGGAAGGGAAACCCCCAGAAAAGGACGGGGGTACTGAGGTTTTGATGGGAAAGGGGAAATTCCCCCTTTTCCCAAAAAAGTAATTTCCCCCCAAACTTTCTCCCCTCCCGTCTTCCATCCTAAGAAAAAATGCCAATAAAAGGGAAGTGTTTTGCTGTTTTAAAGTTTCATTTTTTCATGTCCCCTTTTTATTGTTTTTTGTACTAAACTATTTGCATGTTAAAAAATTTTTTTTTTTTAGTACTTCTGGGGGTAAAGGGAAAAGATTAATTGTTTTTTACATTATTTTTATGGGGGAAAATTTATTCGAAAATCGTCTTTTTCAAAAAATCGTGCCCCTTCCAGGAACGGATTTTAAAGACGATAAACAGGACCCCCTGTTTGTGTATCTGGGAAATTTAAAAATTTTTTAAGGAGTTAAGATGTGTTTTGGGGGGTTATTGGGTGTAAAAGGCAAAAAGGAAAGGGGGGCCCAAAGGGCATACCCTGTGAGACTCCCAAAAAGGGAAAAGGTTGTGAGGGGGAGTTAATGCCATTTGGTATAACCTACTAGTGTCTGTTGCTAAGAAAAAAATTTTAAGTAATCAAGGAGTGTCCTCTTTACCCCGTAATGGGTTTAAGTTTTAGGTGCAATAGGTCATTTGGGCCAAAATGTATCAAAAGCTTTTCGTACGCTGAAAAGGGCCCCCGGGGGATTTAATTTTTTTGGGAAATTCAGGGGAAACCCTCATTTTTTTTCCGAAATTTCCGTTTAGAACTTTGGGTCAAAAATTTAAAAACTGCCTTTAAATTCAAAAGAAAATTAAGAAATTAATGTAAAAAAAATTAAATTTTGGGTCCAGAATCCAAAATTTTAAAAAAAAAAAAAATACATTTTTTAAAAAAATTTTTTTATATTTTTTCTTCCCACAAAAAAATGAAAAACAAAAATAAAAAAAAATAAATGATTATTTAAAAATCACAATTACATTCCTTTTTTTAAAAGATTGTTGGTTATGACTTATGGAGAGGGGAAGGACTGATTTTTTTTGGAAAGGGGGAATCCCCAACAAAAGGGAAACTTCAGGTACCCAAAGGGCCCCTCTGGGGTTTAAATTCCCTTGCCTCCCTGCTAACTCCCGGGCCCCCCTTCCCCCACCCCCTGTTCCCTGCCACACCCCCTGCCCCCTTTTCCACACCCTGTTTCCCTGCACACTCCCTGCCTCCCTGCTACATCCCTCCCTCCCTGTACACTCCTGCCTCCCTGCTACACCCCCTGCTACACCCCCTCCCCTCCCTGCTACACCCCCCTGCCCCCCTGTTTACCCCCCTGCCCCCCTGCTCCCTCCCGCTCCCTGTTTCACCCCCTGCCCCCCTGCTCACTCCCTGCCTCCCTGCTACATTTCCCTGCCCCTGCTAAAACCCCCTCCCTCCCTCCCTACATTTCCCTGCCTCCCGGGCTACACTCCCTGCCCCCCTGCAACCCTGCTCCCTGCTAAATTTTCCCGCCCCCCTGCACACCCCCCTCCCTCCCTGTTTTATCTTGGAATTACCCGTTTAATTGAATCAAATCTTGCCCCAGATTTTCGCTTGGCCGACTTAAAGGGGATTTTAAAAAAATTCCGGGTGGGCAAAATTTGGGGTTTGCCCTGACTGTGGGTCGGGGTAGGTGATCTTGTTTGTTTTTTGGGGGACTTTTTTTTTCAGAGCATAGTTCTAGGTTTGCCCGGGAAAAATTTTTTTCCGAGTAGGGAAATTAGATCTAAAAAGGGTTTGTTTCCCCAATGGATGAACAATGTTTAAAAAACATCTCATTAGTAAAAAAGAGAGGCATTTATAGGCATGTCAAAAGAGGGGATGGGCTTTAAGGGAAAATAATTTTAACTCAAAAAAGGGGAAATAAAGAAAGGAAAAGGAAAAAAAAAAGGGAAATTATGAGGCTAAGGTTGCAAGGGTTTCAAAGACAAACCCCAAAAAGGGTTCTTTCGGGTATACAGAAGTAATTTTGGGACAAGTTTGGGCCCCCAATTTAAAGGAGTAATATGGTCAGATCACTGAAAGTGATAAGGATATGTGTGAAAATTCTCAATCCCAATTTCCCTTTCTCATTTTTCATCAGGAAAATATTTAGCATTTTCCCTGAAATAATAGTTTATGTAGAACGGGGGATGATGATAAACTATGCCGATTGCGGAAAAGTATTTGCCCAGGGGTTCCTCAGAAAAATTGGGGAAAAACAAAAACCTAACAAATCCCCAGGTCCTGATAAAAACTGTTTGCAAGGGTTTTAAAAGGGAAATGAAAAGAGGAATTAGCATTCCTTTTGGGTAATCTTTTTTTAAATATCACTACAAACTGGCTTTGTGCCCGATAAGGGAAAAAGGCAAATTTAATACCTATTTTTCAAGGCGGTGCGGTCCCTTTGCTTCGAAAAATATAGGGCCCAATAAGCCTTCCCCCCATAGTGGGAAAAATTTAAAGGAATCAATAAATTTCCGAAAACAATTTGTTTTTCCCTTTGATAGGCAAGACGATTAAAGAAACTCAACACGGTTTTTCAAAGGGGGGTTTCCGGGTTTTCGAATTTTCTAATTTTTTTCACTATGGAGTTTGAGGAGGGAGATCATGGTAAAAAAAATTTTAAATTTTGTATTGGACTTTATTTAAAGGGTTTTGGTAAAGTTCCACAACCCCGAGGGTATTGAGGGAAAAATTAAGGCAAATGGAATAAAGGGGGGAAATTTTTTTTAACCGGGGGGAAAAGGCCAAAGGCTGACAAATAGGCAACAGAGGGGTTTGCATAAAAAGGGGAAGAAATCGGATGGGGGCAGTCACAAGTGGTTGTTTTCAGGGGTCATTTTTGGGGTTTGTTTTTGGTTCACAATTTACATTTAAAAGACTAGTTTAGGGAATAAATTTGCGACATAAGCAAATTTTTCTGGGTACACCAAAAAAAGGCTGTCCAATTCATTCTTTTTTTAGGACACTAGAAACACTCAGGATGATTTGAATAGATGATGCAGTGGGCGGGAATGGCAGATGAGTTTTAAAAATTGACAAAAAGCAAAATTTAAAAGTTGGACAGTTAAATAACCATACCCCATAAACCCAAATAATGTAAAATGAAAATAAGAAGGGAAAGGAAGGGGAAGGAGCGTAATTAAAAAAAGAAAAGGGTTAAAAGGTTGAAAAGAACCCGAATTCTTTGGATAATAAGATAAAAAAGAAGTTAGGGGGTTTTAAGAATAGGGAAAGGGAAAAAGAAGGGAAAAATTTTGGAAGAAAGAATGGGTTTTAAAGTTTGAAAAAGAAGAGGAGGAAGGGGGTAAAAAGATATGTAAAGAAACTTCCCCGAGGGTAGAGAGGGGCCCCAGTCTATTTTAAAAGGGTAAAAAATTAAGGGGGGAAATGAGAGTGTAAATTGGAAAAATTTGGGGAAAAATAAAGGGGAAGTTTAAAAACCCCTGAAAATTTGAAAAGGATTGGACTGGTTTTCAAATTTAAAAAAATCAATTCGGAAGGAAAATAGGAAAGATTTTTGGCCCCTTAATTTGGATAAAAAAACAAACTCCCAATCAATTTTTTGGAGGGCTTTTTAAAATTTTGTTTTTTAGTTTTAAAAATTTGGAAAAAAGTTTAAAAAATGAGGGGGTGGCGGTTTTTTAAAAAATTTTTAGGAGTGGGGGGAATTTACTCTTGGCTGTTGGGGGGGGAATGATCATTTTAAAAAAAAAGGTAAAAAGGGTGGGGAAAATTGGGCTTAATTTGGGGGGGACAGGACCCGCCGCAAAGGGTTTTAAATTGGTCGTTGGAGGTTTTTTCCCATGGGTTTTAATTTTGGTTTTTCAAACCTTCCCCCCGTTTCTTTGAGGCTAAAATTGTGTGGGTTTTAAAAATGGTTAGTAAATTTTGATGGGTTTGGGTAAATCCCCGTTGCTTTCCCGGGCTTTCCCTGCTCCTTTCCCTGGGTTTGCTAAAATTGGGGTTTTTTGGGGGGGAAAATCCTGCCTCCCTTTTTTTCACCTCCTTTTTTCCTTCCTGCCCCCCAAAACCCCTTTTCCATGCTTTTCAAATCCCTGATGCCCGCTATATCCCTTTCCTGCCTGCTACCTCCCCCGCCCCCTCCCCCTTCCCCCCTCCATTTCCCTGCTACCCCTTTCCCCGCCCCCCTTTTTCCCCGCTAACTCCTGCCTCCCCGCTACACTTTTTCCCCCGCCCCCCCCTCCACACTCCATTTCCCCAAATTTCTTTTAAATCCCCGCCTGCCTGCTAACTCCCTGCCCCCCCCCCTTTTTTGCCACTCCCCGCCTGCTGCTTTACTCCCTGCCCTGGTCCCCCCTCCCCTTTCCCCCCCATTTCCCCTTTTATAAAAAACCCCTCGCCTTTTAATCCCCCCCGGGATTTGGGCAACCCCCCGCCCCCGGGGCCAAAAATTTGCCGAAAAACCGGGCCAAATAGTTCCCAAAACGGCCCAATGGGCCCAAAAAAACAAAATTTCCCCCCTGGTAAAGTCATTTTTCTGGCCAAAAACTGGTTAGGTAAATTTTTTCCATCTTTTTTTTGGGTTTCTAGGGTTTGGGAAAATTTTCTTAAGTGGGCCATGGTCTTGTGGCTAAAAGCTTTCGTTTTTCCCCCATGGCGAGCGGGCCCGGGGGTTTATTCCCGGCAAGGGTAGAAAAATTGGGTAGTTTCCTTACCCCCGGTTTTTATGTTCCCCCATCAGTTTAAAAAGGGGTTTCCTGGGTGTTAGGGGAACCCGGGGTGGGTTGCATCCTGAGACAAAAATGGGCCTAAATTTTCCTAAAAAGCTCTGCATAACAAGTGGCTTTTTATATTTTGTTTTGTCACTTTATGTTAGCTAGGCCTGTATACCCTTTTTATATTAAGTAAACTCCCCTGACTTTTTTGTTGAAGAACTTGTGATGTTTTTTTTTTGATAAATTTTTTTGAAGAAATTGTAGCCAGCATTGCAAACAACAGGCCCCAGCTTTGGGCCCCAGGGTCATTTTTTCCCAAAACACAAAAAAAAGGGATCCACAAACAAAAGTGCTTGGGATTTGTATTTCCTTAAAAATAACAGAAAATGACAAATATTGTAAATGGTGTTATTGCCTAAAGATGGGTGGAAAGAAAAAATGATAGTTTTTTTATCTTGCGAGGGAAAATAAAACCCTTAAAAATTGATTTTTATTCACCCCCCCCCCCCTCATTTTTCCCCTTTCTTGTTGGAACACCTTAAAATTTTGACAATGGAGAATGTTATGTTCCTCAACTTCAGTTTGAGGGAAATTTTTAATTTTTTTTGTTAAAGTAATTTATGTTCAGGTTATAGTTCATTTTTTTAACCCCTTTTAGGGTCCAGAGGGCCAAAAATTTTAAAATGTGCACCAAAGGGTTTCCAAAATATTTTCAAAAAAAAATTTTGTTATTTTTTCTTATGAAATGGTTTTGGAAATTTTTTTTCTGAAAAAAATAAAATAAAAAATACGAAATTTGATGGAAAAAATTTTTAAAAAAATTTTTTGCTTCCCCAAATTTTGTGTGTCAGCGTTTTTATGTTTCGGCGTTTTTTCCGGGCTTTAAATCCCTTTTTTTAAAGGGAATTACATTATTCCGT
>NC_069483.1:19326621-19342068 GCF_026875155.1 Cherax quadricarinatus | reverse complement strand
AAAAACGTAAATTTTTTTGGGCCCTTTTGTTACACCATTCCCCTTTTGTTTCCCCCCTTTAAATACTTCAATTCCTCACTTAACCATCCCCAAGATTATATCCCTTCGTTTTCTCCTATTATTGATGCTAGAAGCCTTTTCAAAAACGTTTACTACTTTTCCACCCAATGCAAATCCCTGTTACCACTTACTAAAATCGTTGTGTCATCAACATATCCAACAATGCCAGCCCCCCCCCCTTTGTCACCACCCCATTTGCTGCCATATTGTTCATGTTTGTAGCCAAAGTATAACGTTAAGTAACCATTCTACAGAATTCATTTACCTTTGTAACTTGTGAGCTAAATTACCTTTGTACCTAGTTCAGTTATCAAAACTTTGGGGGCCCAGTCCCTGGCCCCATTACGTACCTCTGTAATCTGTAAATACCTTTGTAACTTGTCATGATTGTGACCAGACTTACCTGGAGTTCATTACCTTTGTAAATTGTGAGTTCATTACCTTTGTAAATTGTGAGTTCATTACCTTTGTAAATTGTGAGTTCATTACCTCTGTACTTGCTCAGCTTCAAAACTTTGGAGCCCAGTCCCTGGACCAATTATGTACCTCTGTAATCTTTTGACTACCGCCCACAGGATGGGTATGGGGTGCATAATAAACATATTAAACTAACTAAACTAACTGCCAATAAGACCCTAATTCCTCTATAAAAGGGATCCTGTAAACACGCAAAAAATATTTGTGAAATGGGACAACCTTGACGTAGACCCCTTCTCATTTGAATTGTTCTCCTAACCTTCCATTCCTGCCCCGCAAGGATGCATCTTGATACATTAATTTGGCCCATGATATAATTTCCTCTCCAAACCCCTGCCATCTCATAATTTTCCATAACGCTTCCCTTTCTACACTATCATATGGGGCCCCCTCCCAATCTATAGCCAAAACCCTCCCCCTCCCAATTTTACTCTTTTTTCAATAAAACTTCTAATCAACCCATGCCCGTCATACTAGATCTTCCCGGCACCCATATTTTCCCCTTACTATCACTTTACCCAGGCCTTTTTTATTCTGTTAGCTAAAAAATTTTTTGCAAAAAATCTTATAATCCCACACAATAACGAAATAACCGATAGTTTTTGACTGTTAATGGCTCACCTTTAGGCACTAGAACAACCACAGCCATCTGTTGCTGTGCCCCTAAAACCCAATCCCGCTTAAGGATATTGAATAATCTTACCAAAAACCCTTTTAAAACGCTCCAATTCTGAAGATAAAAGTCACTGGGCAACCCATCAATTCCTGGTGCCTTACCTAATTGCGCCCCGGATAAAGCTTCCCATGTCTCACACTCCATTATCGGCCCTTTCCAAAACGATCGATCATGCTTGTCAACTCACACTGCACAAACCTTCCAATTGACTGTAATGCTATTTCGCTTATTCCCACACTTTGCGTTTTCAACTTAACCCAAGCATCAATATACCACTATACCTCAATCGTCATCAACACCTGATCCACTTTATCCCCTTTGGGCATACTACTGAACATTCACCCCATTAACTCCTTTCCCTTGCGACTTGTGTTGATCCGCTAACTCACACGCCGACGGCCGATCTCCCCACAAAACCTCTAAATCCTCCCCTTAAGCTTTCCCCATCAACCTCTCATTTGTAAATTCCGGATATTTTCCTTCAAACTTTCAATTTCAATAACAGGATAATTAGCATTAATTTGTGCAAAAACTTTTGCGCAACTGCCCTTCTAAATATTTTTGAAAACCGTATTGTAACTGATTATATCTCGTTTTCTCGATTAATATAATATTCCTTAATACTTTTTTTAGCTATCGTTTCCAACCAATTAACCATGGCAACATCCCGGGTGCTTCTACCACAAAACGATCCCACATATGTCCAAAAGACAAAAGACTATCCTCTTCCTTTAATAACTTTAATTCAATTTCCAAATGAGGACCCCTCCGAGGCACTCCCTAAATATCCACATCTATTACACTCCTCTATAAACCCGAAAAAACCACATCTTTTCACATCACCCCCGCACAGTAACCGCACAAGGCATGTACATTCAGTCCAACCTCACTGCATAACCCGTTTAATGAAGGTATGCTTACCATCCCTCCCCCCCACACACATCCTTTAACCCCACCCCGGTCAATATATCCCCCAATATACCCAAACAACCCCCGCCACCTCTAGGCTCCACTCTTTACGATGTATCACGCAATTCCAATCTCCGCCATTTAATGCAACATTCGGTAACCAGTAAAAATAGACCATGTACGTCTGAACAATTTAGTTTTAAATACTCACGTCACCCTCAGCGGGCCATTACACATATTTAAACTAATGGGAACCCTACCCAGGTTCCATCCCTCAATTACTCCCCCCCCCCTTCACTACGCCTTACTATAAACGGGCTAGTTTCCTTTACCAAAGGGGCAGCCCCACCTTTTAAACGTGTCGCATGTTCCTTTTTACACATTATACCACTCATATCCAACTCATAACCAGGCCTAAAATTATGTTCCTGTAAGAATACCACATCCACACCAAGTCGCACCAAATACTCTTTAAAACCCACTTAAGCTTCCTCTCAGCTCTCAACCCATTAATATTTATAGTAAAACACTTGAATTCAACAATGGGTTTTCTTTTGTCCCTGGCTTTGGGACTTTACCCTAGTTCGTTTTGCAACACCTCTGTCCCTCCCCCTTTATTGGGAATCACCTTTGCAATCCCTTTTGATCCTTGGGTTCACCATTCCCTCTCTGCTGTACCTCCCCCAAGACTTTTTCCCAGGGCGGGGGCAGGAGTGAGCACATCATCAGAATCCGATGATGCTGCAGTCCTCTTTCGTGTCCCGCCCTCCACCTGCATTTTGACATTGAAGCACCTTCCTGATGCACCTCCACCTCTACTGCATGCACCTTCAATCCTTTAGACTCTCTCGTCGACAAACCCGTCATCTCCTGCCATACCATCATTCAAAAGCCGTCCCCAGAACTAAGCCGGGTCTTCCACCTGATCTAGGACCAATTCCTCTAACAAGACATCCAACGCCTTTACCAAAGATGCCGCCACTTCTTCACCCATATTAGGTAGTCTCTCCTCAAAAACCTGATGTATGTCCAAAGACTGAGATTCTCCTTGTAGCGTTACAACTGGCGATTCGAGCTCCTTTTCTTTGTCCACCTCCTCACTCCATGACAACCGTTGTTGGGGCGGTGTTGCAAGAGACTGTTCTCGCTCATCTCCTACCTCGCCCACTGGCTGCTGTTGCTGTTGCTGTTGTGCCGGGTACCCACTTCGTTTCCCACACTTTGCCGCAATGTGGTCATATGACCCCCATAGCCGACACGTACGTTGTTGCCCCGCATACGTTACATAGACTTGAGTCCGTAATTCCTTCAACACAACATATGAAGGAATAGGGTGTCGAAGAGTCATTTTAACAGTATATGTACCTTCCAGCGCACCTGCATACGGTCCAGTTGCCCATCACCCTGCTGTGGCTACGTGAACCGTCCCATAAGTATGCAGTTCACTGCTAATATCAAAATCAGTCGCCTCAAAAGGCACATTCCTGATTTTCACCCATGTGTAATGTCGAGATACATCATGGAGTCACACCGACACAGCTGTATTAACCGGTATGGTGGTCTCCTGATACTTGTCGACCACCGCCTCGTAGACTCGTGCAGACGTCATTTTTACGAAGATTCTTGTCGTTCCATTGAGTGCGACACCACTTATCTTCTCATTTGCTATACCATAGGTATTGCGAATGATCGCTGGTAACAATAAATCCATGTTGGATCCCGTGACAGCACCACGGATATCTCAATGCAGTGTTGATTCTTCTGCTATTCAGCACCATGTTGGAGAAAATAAAATTTCCACCAACCAATGCTAGGGGGAGCTCAATCAGGTAAACTGCGCCCAAAAACAACTCAAACAGGAGCGTCTGCGCAGCTCGTCCACATGGCTCGGAGGCGATGAGGACAATTTAATTTGGTTTTGTGTTGTTTACAAGTTAGTAAAATAATAATTACAGAGTGTGCACCACTTTGAACACCTAGCATGGCTAGGCATTTTGGGCAGACTTAGATTAAATCTTAAGTTTAAAATATTACAAAATTATGAGGTAAGTTGGTATTATGGCTAAGTGACTAAATACTAGTTGTGAGTTTAGCAATGTGAATGCTTTTGTTTTGGCGCTATACATAGTTTCACTATTGGAGTATCACAGGCCAACTTATGACTAGTTAAGATTCATTATTTTGAGATTGAGATTGACATTTCTGTTTATGGTCAAATGGGTGAGTGAGTGTAAGTGTTAACCACCAGGTGGTATTGTGTCTTAGTTGCAGGGTGTAACAGGGAGATAAGATGGGTTTTTTGATGGCAGTTTTGAAAGGGGATGAATGTGTCTGCAGTTTTAGAATTTTCAGGTAGGGTGTTCCAGATTTTAGGGCCTTTGACATACACTGAATTTTTGTAAGGTTTTTGTCGGGCACGGGGAATGTCATAGAGATGTTTGTGTCTGGTGTTGTGCCCGTGGGTTCTGTCACAACTATCAAGAAAGCATTTTAGGTCAAGGTTAATATTGGAATTTAAGGTCCTGTGATGTAATTGCCCCAGTAGTAAGTGTGGTGTTCTGAACAGGGAGTAAGTTTAGATCTATGAAAGTGGGGGGGGGGTGTTGCCAGGGATGGGATTTAGTGATTATCTTACTGCGAAATTTTGTTGGGTTATTATTGGCTTTAGGTGTGTTGCTGCAGTTGAACCCCAAGCACAGATTTGCATAGGTGAGGTATGGATTATAAGTGAATGGTATAGTGTGAGGAAGGGCAGTTTGCGGCACGTAGTATCGTATCTTGGAGGGATCCCAACCGTTTTGGAAACTTTTTTTTGGGTTTTGTGTTGGATATGGGTGCTGAAGTTAAGGTTGTTGTCGAGGTATAGGCCTAGGAATTTGCCCTCATTATGCCCGACAATTAGATGTTGTCGATCTTAATGTTAATTTTCGCATCTCCCGCTCTGCTACCAAACATAATGTAGTAGGTTTTTTTCAGTGTTAAGCGTAAGTTTATTGGCTGTCATCCAAGTCAATATTTTGATCAGCTCCTCATTAAAACCCCTATTACTCAATCCCAGTACAGAAAATAAACACTATAGATAATGGCCATATTACAACAATATACACAAAATATCCTATGCTCCCAACTCTTGGATGTCACTACCACCCGGCTCCGGCTGGGTTACAAGTATCTTTGGCAGGTTAAATCACCACCACCAGATGTAGACCAAACGAAATGTAAACTGCCAGATGGACTATTGTCACACCTTGCGTCATTATGTACTGGAGTCCTCTTCAAGGGGGGCTCCTTGGTGTGGTGAAGAGGCTCTTGGTCTGAGGAATTAGACCTGTTGGTCTCCTTCCTCAGACCGAACCTAATTACCCCAATCCCCCCTTCCCTTTCCATCCCTCCCTTTTTCCTTTCCTCCTCCTCCTCCCCACCCCTCCCTTTTGCCTTTCCTTTTTGGCCTTTGGGATTTTTTCCCACAGGCGCCCTAGTTCCTAGGTAGGGGAAAGGGTACCCGGGTCCACCCCATTCTGTTGAGGTGCTTGGCGGTGGTGTAGTTTGCCGTGGAATCTGGATTGCCTGGGGATGTCTGATCCCTCTCCGGTATCCTGGAGAGTAGCTTCGGGGTGTTCTTTTGGGCGATGGGTGTTTCTCTGGAAGCACCTTTCGGATTCCGGGGGTGGTGGCCGAAGGAGGTATGCTTTGTGGCAGATATCCAGCTGCCCTCTCTTTTGTCCACCAAGGTAGCTCGGCAGATGTGAGGTTTGCTATCCCGGATTGTGGTTTACTGGCATGATAGGTAGGGTATGACACAGGTTCCATGCTGCATCTGCGCTACTTGCGGTGCTGAGGCCCTCTTGGGCACAGAGGGAGATTTCTGGCCCTTTCATTCCTCCTAGGAACTATTCCTCCCGGTCCCCCCTTTTTTTATTCTTGTTTTTATTTTTATTTTATTTTCTTCTTTCTTTTTTTTTTCTTAAAAACAGAAAGAAAGAAGTAACCTAACCATGGAGTCCCTGTTCCATGACCCCGCTCCCCCCGGGCCCCCTTATTGTTGCTCCCACCCGTTCTGCCCTTTCCCCCTCATCATTTGGGCCACTCTTCGGACTTTCCCAAAGGCCCTGTACCTCTTGCTGGTGCTTTTTCCCTACCTGTTCAGGTACCGGGGTTCCTGACCCCTTCAAATTTTTTCGGGCCTCTGCTCCCCTTTTGACTTTTGCTTCTGACTTCCCCCTCTAAGTGGGGTTTGTTTTTCAAATCGCCAGGTTTTTGATTCCATGTTTCGGACCAACTTGGTTCCACTTCTAAAGGGTCAACAAAAATTCTCCTAATGATGTTATTCGTTACCTTCCCTTTCTATGGGAAAAAGGGACCGACACTTTCATGCACTCCCTCTCCACACTAGTTTCAGCCAAACAATGGACAAAAATTTTTTCTTTAAAGGGCCAATTTTCTACTGCCTATTTTTCCCGCCCAATTTTTTTGGCAAAGCGCCCCCTACACATTTGGGTTTGAGAAAATTTCCTTTCATGCTTTTTTTAGACTGGTTATCCCCTTTTCACAGTCCAGAATTCTACCCAAAGTCATGATCTTTCTCTTCTTTCCGTATCAAATACTTTCCTTTTTCACCTATTGAAAAACATCATTCCCTAAATTTTGAAAGGGGTATGTCTTTTCCCCCCATCCCAACCCCCAACAAAATTTTCCAGACATGTGGCACTGACATTCTCGAACAACTGGAACTAAAGATCTCCCAATTTTTCAAGGTGGGACATTATGTTCTTCCTGCCTGGGGGGGTGAAACACGATACCCATTAATTTTGGGCAGCCTTTAAAACCCCCTTTCCTCTGTTATTTTTGCGGGAAAATCGGTTACAATTTTGGGAAAGGTTCGCCTTCCCAAACACGGCACAGTGAAAAATTTTTTGGGCGATTTGGCCCCCACCAAAAATTTGCAGACCCTATACCCGAATGCCCAGTCTTTTGGTCCCGATGCCATTCAAATATGTTTTTCCCATTCAAAACCCCCTCTTGCCAAAAACTGTCATGAGGCTAAACCCTTCGTTCCTCGCCGTTGCCAAGTCTACTTAAATGAGGGGGAAAATTTCTTTTGCCTCAAAAAGGCGGGTTCCCTTATGCTATGGGGGGTTTCTCATTTTGCCCCCAAAGGGAGACTGCCATTTTGTTTCTTTTTCCCGGTGTTTCAAACCCGTTCCCCCACTTCTGGGGTCACACTTCTGGCCCCCTCTGCGGTTGCCAGTACATAGTCCTCCTGTATCTAATTCTTTTGCGGCCCGGGCCCTCAGACCCCCCCTTTTTCCCAACTCCTGGGCTGTCCTCATTTCTTTCGTGTCCCCCCTCACAAACCCCAGTTCGACAAGACCCGACACCTCCCCCCAATCGCCCCTTTATACTTTCAGGGGCCCCCGAAAATCTCCTTTAACCCCCCCTTTCCCCTTCCCCACCTCCACATTTAAACCTTCCCGGTCTCTGTACCTGAGTTTTAAACCCTTTCACTGGCTCTGTTACAGTGTGGAGGTTCATCCTCTCCTCGTACTGTGCCTTCACCCCCTGTCCCCCCCAAAGTTTCTTCCACTTCTGCCATCCCGGTTTTGGGCCTTTTTCTGTCCCCCCCCACACTTCTCCCCGTTCCCCCCACCCTTTTTACCCCCCCCCACCTTGGTACGTCCATTTTCGCTCCCATCTTTACTCAAATCCTCCTCCTTCCATCTCCAATTTTTGTCTCCCATACAAACCCTCTCTGAACTCGAAAAACTTGGGAAACATTCTTGAATTTTATTGCAGAGACCAAAACCATCAATGGGCCGGTCCACCCCCCCCCTTTTTCCTTTTCTTTTTCCCCTTCTCCGTCTGCCCCAACTCTTTTTTCACAAAGCCCCCATTTCCTTTTGTTTCTTTAACGTTTCCCCTTTTCCACCGCATGGGGACTTTTTTAACCCCTTTTGTCCATGGTACCTTTCCCGCCCGGGTTTTAGGGTTTTCTTTATCGTTGCCCAAACATGGCCCCTTTACGGGGGAATTTCGTGGCCTCAAGGGGAATTTGGGGTGAGCTTCAGATGTTGGGTCCCCAGTTTTCCCCCGTTTGGGGGTTTTCTTACGGGAAAAAAAAATTTAAATTTTGCCCCTTATCCTCCTTTTTTCTCAGGCCCATAATTTATTGTATTCTTCAGATTCTTTTCCCTGATGAGACCTTCAATGAAAATGCCCTTCTTCTAGCACTGATTTCCCCTACCATCAGGTTTTTTCGTTCATACTTCGCTTTCTTTTTTCGCAGCCCATATCCACTTGCATAGGTTTGGGATACACTCTGTTCTTTTATCTCTCTTTTCCTTTATTCCGGCTTTTTCTATCCCCCCGGGGTTTGCCTTTCTTGTTTGTCATTACCACCACCAAATTTTGTTACTTTTGGGGAAATTTTAAAAGCCCTTTTTTTTCCTCTGGGGGGGGTTCATTGTGATTTTTCCCGTGGCATTCACTTAGAGGTTTTCCCTTTCTACCCCCCCCCTCCATGTTTTAAAACAGGTGCCCACCCATTTTGATCCTCGGACTCATACTCTCTCTTGCATCGATCATTTCCCAATCATTCTTACTTCCCCTTCATATTCACCACCTCTTTGTAACCCACACTGGCAATTTGATCAGGCAAATTGGAACCTTTACTCAAAACTAACTGTTTTTAGTGAGGTTCCTTTTCGTCCTCCATTGATGAGCTTTTACACCTCTTCTCATCCTCGGTTTTAACCGCAGCTTCTCATTCTATACCCCAAACTTCGGGCAGGCATTCTCAGAAATGCGTGCCTTGGTGGTCTCCTGCTTGTGCTCATGCAATACGTTTGAAACGCATTGTGTGGGGCAGGTACCGGTACAATAGAACCATGGAGAGACTTCTTAATTTTAAGGAGAAGCGTGCAATCGCTCGCTGTGTCATCTGTGACACTAAACGCACTTTCTGGCGAGATTATGTCTCCACCATCACCTCTGCTTCCCCTATGAGTGCAGTCTGGAAAAAAGTACGAAAACTGAGTGGTAAATATTCTCCTGACCCGGCTTCTGTTCTGTGGGTTGCCAGTGTTTGATATAGCAAACACCACTAGATGTTGCCAATGAAATTGGCAATCATCTGGTCCGTATTTCTCAGGGGCTCCATCTATGCCCCTCGTTTCTTTCCTCAAAGTCTGCCAGAGAGTTAGCACCCTTGGACTTTTCTTCTCTCAGAGAAGAACAGGTCACTTGTTCTATCTAGGCTGGAATATTGCTGCACTCTAACAGCACCTTTCAAGGCAGGTGAAATTGCCGACCTAGAAAATGTACAGAGAACTTCACGGCGCGCATAACGGAGATAAAACACCTCAATTACTGGGAGCGCTTGAGGTTCTAAACCTGTATTCCCTGGAAACGCAGGAGGGAGAGATACATGATTATATACACCTGGAAAAATCCTAGAGGGACTAGTACCGAACTTGCACACGAAAATCACTCACTACGAAAGCAAAAGACTTGGCAGACGATGCACCATCCCCCCAATGAAAAGCGAGGCTGTCACTAGCACGTTAAGAGACCATACAAATAAGTGTCAGGGGCCCGAGACTGTTCAACTGCCTCCAGCACACATAAGGGGGATTACCAACAGACCCTGGCAGTCTTCAAGCTGGCACTGGACAAGCACCTAAAGTCAGTTCCTGATCAGCCGGGCTGTGGCTCGTACATGGTTTGCGTGCAGCCAGCAGCAACAGCCTGGTTGATCAGGCGCTGATCCACCAGGAGGCCTGGTCACAGACCGGCCGCGGGGCGTTGACCCCCGAAACTCTCTCCAGGTAAACTCCAGGTATGTGCTTTTACACTCCAGGAACTGGAGGCAACACTCTCAGCTTGCCGATCATCGGCAGCTGGGCCCGACGACATTCATATTCATATGCTACAACATTTACATCAGTCAGCCCTTGCAGTCCTATTACGCCTTTTCAATCTTATTTGGTCACAGGGAGTTCTTCCACAACTGTGGAAATCTGCCATTGTGCTCCGTTTCCGCAAACTGGGTACTACGGGACATGAAGCCTCCCACTATTGTCCCATTGCTCTTACCAGTGCAGTTTTCAAAGTGATGGAATGCCTGGTAAATAGACATTTAGTGTGGTATTTAGAGACACACAACAGTCTCTCCACTCGTCAATATGGCTTTTGTAAGAGCCGTTCTACCATAGACCCCTTACTACGCTTGGATACATGTGTTCGTAATGCCTTTGCAAATAACCACTCAGTTATTGCCATATTTTTTTGACCTTGAGAAGGCATATGACACAACTTGGAGGTATAATATTTTGGCCCAAGCCCACTCCTTTTGCCTTCGAGGCAATCTACCATCCTTCCTTAAGAACTTTTTAACTGGCAGACATTTCCGTGTTCAGGTTAATAATGTGCTCTCCCTGGACTTTATCCAAGCTGAAGGTTTCTCCCAGGGATGTGTTCTGAGCACAACACTTTTTCTCATTGCTATAAATGATTTGGCCTCTAGTCTTCCATCCAATATTTGGTCATCACTCTATGTTGATGACTTCGCTATTGCATGTGCAGGCACTGTCTGTCACCTCATTACAGTTTCTCTCCAACATGCGGTCGACCGTGTTTCCAATTGGGCCACCACACATGGGTTTAAATTTTCCAGTACCAAAACTCACCAAATTACTTTCACTAGACGCTCTGTCATCTCCGATCATCCTTTGTACTTCTATGGCTCCCGTATCCCTGAACGTGATACAGTCAGGTTTTTGACCTCCTCTTTGACCGTAGGTTATCCTGGAAACCTCACATTACCTCTGTGAAGGCAACTTGTCACAGCCGGCTGAACCTTCTTAAAACCCTTGCTCATCTTTCATGGGGAGCTGATCGTCGAACTCTCATCCGCCTACATTCCACCCTTATTACAACCCAGGATTCCAAATGGCCTGTTACCCCGGGTGTAATGGGAGCAAATAAACACAGTAGAAAAAGTTTAGACTTATATTATCCTTCACCAATTTATAACAGCAATATGTACACTATGTACAGTGATAAGTATAGTGCACTCCACGGTAAGCAAAGCAGAAATAGAAGCCACAAGATAGCAGACCGTGCTTCAACCAGCTCTAGAATGGGAATGACAAGGGTAGACAGGAGAGCGGTACCCACATAACCTCTGCGATTGCCAAAACCATCTTCTTATTGGCTAGAACCTGGTCACTAGTTGAACGACGGGGCCCCATCATCAACTCTTAGCAACCTGGTTCACTGGTTGGGGGAGATAGCCTGTAAATGACGGTGTGTACATGCGCCGAATAAAGGTTACGTACTCTTTGCATGCCACACCCCCACCCCGAGAAGGCTCAGGATTAGGCTGTCACCTCCCAGTGGTAACCGTGCCGCCATGGCACAAAATAATGGGACCGCCTTTCCTCTCCACCATCCAACTCTTAGATATGAGCTCAGCTTTTCTTGTGACCAAAAGCCAAACCCTAAACTTAGAGTGAGACAGCAGTCAGACAGGCTAGCATAGGTCCAAGATACAGGCGGACGGTAGCCCGCATCCCCTCACTAAAAAAAAACCCCCACACCAGGGGATAAAAAAAGAGCATGAAAAGGGGTTACCACAAATAACATCCTAACCTAAATAAAATATTATACTCTAGATAAAGAGTCTGCCAACATATTTTCTTTGCTGGCAATATATTTAATGGACAGATTATAGGGTTGCAGCCTTAGCGTCCAGCGCATAAGCCTCGTGTTGTGGTTCTTCATGGCTTGGAGATATACTAGAGAATTGTGATCACTGTAGACTGACCACCTGCGATGTCTGGCCCACATAAACATCGAAATGCTCCAAAGCCAGTACCAGCGCGAGGGCTTCTTTTTCAATGGTAGAGTAAGCCCTCTGATGTGGCTGGAACTTGGCTGAAAAGTATGCTACAGGCTGCAACTCGTTGTTCCCGATTTGTAATAGTACTGCCCCAACCCCAGACTCACAAGCATCAACCTGTAATGAAAAAGGTTTGGAGAAGTCTGGAGACAAGAGAATGGGTGCAGTGCACAATAGTCTTTTTGCTTTATTAAAAGCAGTGTTACAGTCTGAGGTCCAATTAAAGGGAACTTTTTGACTGGTAAGAGAGGTAAGAGGGGCTACAATATCTGAGAATTCTTACAGAATCTCTGTAAAATCCTATCATGCCTAGGAAACGTTGAAGAGATTTCCTATCATGAGGAACTGGATAATCTTTAATAGAAAGAACTTTAGCAAGTTTAGGTGCAACTTTACCACTACCTACTTCATGGCCTAGAAAAGTGACAGTGGCCTGGCCAAAGGAAGATTTAGATAAATTAACTGTTAAATGGGAACTCTTAAAGGCTCAAACAGAGCCTTAAAGTCTAAGTAGGTGTTGATCCCAAGTATCAGACACCACAACAATATCATCTAGGTACGCTGCCGTGCCTTCAAGTCCTTTAATAGCCTGATGGATAAGTTTCTGGAATGAAGAGGGGGAATTTTTCATTCCGAAGGGTGTAACTGTATTGATAATGTCCTCCTGGAATTACGAAGGCAAGAGATTTCCGTCGCCTTATCTGTCAAGGTACCGATAGTAGCCTTTAAGGAGATCTAATTTGGACACAAAAGTCGCCTTACCCACAAAGTCAATTACGTCATCCAGACGAGGAAGAGGGTAAGCATCTGTAATTGTGACCTCGTTCACCTTACGGTAGTCTGTACACATACGAAACCCTCCATCAGCCTTCTTCACAAGGATGCACGGTGAAGCCCATGGACTAGACGACTCCTCCACTAAACCATGCTTTAACAAAAATTCTACTTCCTGCTGAAGTAGCCTTTGCTTTTCAGGATTAGCTCTGTAGGGGGAGAGTTTAATTGGTTTAGAGTTTCCCACATCTACATCATGGTAACCTAACGTACATTTTTTCGGCACATCCGAAAAAATATTAGGATATGACTGTAGAAGCTCAGTTAAATTTGTTGCTTGCGTTTCAGATAATCTCTCCATTAAAGGGCTAGGATCCTTGAGGACAGAATTTGAAAGTTTAATATTAATTTCAGAGAGAGTGCAAAGAGTCAGAGTTGTCCTCAGAGGTAGAGGACAGAGTCATTACTGGGACTTTATCTGGTGTATGGAAGTACTTTAACTGATTAATGTGGTAAGTTTTAGATTTTGAGGTCTTATCAATGGGAGCTACCACATAATTTACATCAGATAATCTACTTACAATCTGCATAGGTCCCGTAAATCTAGCTTTCAAGGTGTGGCCAGGTATAGGTTCCTGCACCAACACCTTGTCTCCTGGATGGAAGGAGCGGAATTGTGCACTTCTGTCATACCTCTGTTTCATCTTGCTTTGAGCTGTCTTTAGGTTAGCCTTGGCTAACTGACGTGCCACCTGCAACCTTGAAGACAGATTGTAGAGTGTTGAACTAACGTCTTCTCCCATCCATCCTTCTTTGAGCACCCGAAGAGGACCTCGTACATTGTGCCCAAAGATCAGCTCAAAAGGACTACCCTGTAGACTCTTGCACCGTTTCTCGTACTGAGAACAGCAACAAAGGTAGTGATTCATCCCAGTCTGTAGGGAAGTGCATGCAAAAACTTCTCATCATTGTTTTTAATGTCTGGTGGAATCTTTCCAAGGCGCCTTGGGACTGAGGATGATAGGCAGTGGATAAGTTGTGGATTATCCCTAACCTAGTTAATACTTCCCTAAATGCTTTGGCAATGAAGTTAGTACCTTGATCACTGAATAGTTTTAGGAATGCCAAAACAAGAAATGAATTTTGTTAAAGCTTTGAGAATAGCTTTAGTATTAATACTACGCATTGGAATTGCTTCAGGGTATCTGGTTACTTTATCCATAATCGTAAATAAATACTGATTTCCAGATTTTGACCTAGGTAGTGGACCTACACAATCTATAATTAAATCTGCAAAAGGTTCTCCCTCAGCAGGTATAGGTTGGAGAGGTGCAGGTTTAATGGAATGTCCAGGTTTTCCAACTTGCTGACATTCTCGGCAACACCTAATATGATTCTTCACATCTTTCTTTAATTTTGGCCAATAAAATTCTTTTGTGATTCTATACAAGGTTTTTGTAATTCCTAAGTGACCTCCTAATGATGTATTATGAGCTATATTTAATATTTGAGGTCTATACTTTGTTGGAACCACTAACCTGTTAAACAATTGCCGGCCCTCTATCTCCTTACCAGTCTCAGTGCAGATCAATAATTGTTTTTAACTTCATACTTGACCGGATGACCCAAAGAGGATTTACCCATGGCTGCCTCAAAAGCGAATTTTAAAGAAGGGTCCTTTCGTTGTTCCTCCCGGAAGGACAGTCCCTCGGGCATGGAAACAGAGACATCTGGCAATCCTGCAACCTGGGAATAGGAAGGCTTGATCGGGGTCTGTTCACTTGATTTACGAGGCTCCGGCCGGTGTGCCTCGTAAAACAACGTGGCTATTCCGAGATCGGAGTCGTCCAAGGATAGGTCAACGTTCTCTCCAGACAACCCTTGGGATTAATCATTATAGGAATTAATCATTATAGGTTCAGGACACGAACTAACAGTAGTAATGTTATTACCCAGTAATAACACTTCAATCTTTCATGGGAATCCTTTTGAGACACCTACAGTCAAGTACCCAGTGTAATATTTGCACTGAACATAAATTTTATGCAAAGGAACAGAATATATAGCTCCTCAAATGCTTCCAATAAAACAGAGGAAGTTCAAAGAAGTATTCTCTGAAAGGGGGTAATATTCCTCTCTTACAAGAGAGCAATATGCTCCAGTATCTCTAAAGGTCTTTACCTTAGTTGTTTCTGAGTTTTCCTGAAGGGAAATAAGACTTTTGCAATAATAAGGGGCCATACCTTTTTCTACTTCTCTAGGGGACATGTTACTAGGGATATTAGAGATTTTCCCAATGGGTTGGGGTTTATGGGTCAGTTGGAACTGATGTGACCTACTTTATTGCACCTGAAGCAGACGACAGGCTTGCCCTTTACTCCCTGTTGACGTTGCAAATGGTGTCGTTCTGGCTGGTGTCTCTGGATACTGTTGTCGAGATGCACCATGAGTAGTTTGCCTCTCCGCAGGTGGACCATATGTTGAGAAGCGTGGCTCACCAGGTGACTTGGTTGGCTGACGTAGACGTTCTCCTCTCGGCTGGCACTTCATTCTCCAAGGTTGACGATCTCTGCTGATGCCAGACTGTTGAAAAGAGAGACGGGACCGCTCGGACAAGGAGCGGTTAGTTTCGAAGGTATCAGCCAACCTGGCT
>NC_069483.1:19319121-19321621 GCF_026875155.1 Cherax quadricarinatus | reverse complement strand
TCCCTGCCCCTTGAGCTTTATCATACCTCGCCTTAAAACTATGTATGGTTCCCGCCTCCACTACGTCACTTTCTAGGCTATTCCACGGCCTGACTACTCTATGACTGAAGAAATACTTCCTAACATCCCTTTGATTCATCTGAGTCTTCAACTTCCAATTGTGACCTCTTGTGTCTGTGTCCCTCCTCTGGAACGTCCCGTCTTTGTCCACCTTGTCTATTCCGTGCAGAATTTTATATGTTGTTATCATGTCTCCCCTGACCCTCCTGTCCTCCAGTGTCATCAGGCCGATTTCCCTCAACCTTTCTTCGTAGGACAATCCCCGTACCTCTGGGACTAGTCTTGTTGCAAACCTTTGCACTTTCTCTAATTTTATGACGTGCTTGACTAGGTGTGGATTCCAAACTGGTGCTGCATACTCTAGTATGGGCCTGACGTAAATGGTATACAGAGTCTTGAACAAATCCTTACTAAGGTATCGGAATGCTATCCGTAGGTTTTCCAGGCGCCCGTATGCTGCAGCAGTTATCTGATTGGTGTGCAAACCCCAGGAGATATGCTCGGTGTTATACTCACCCCCAGATCTTTTTCCTTGAGTGAGGTTTGCAGTCTTTGACCATCTAAACTATATTGTGTCTGCGGTGTTCTTTGCCCTTCCCCAATCTTCATGACTTTGCATTTGGCAGGGTTTAAATTCAAGGAGCCAGTTGCTGGAAACCCGGCTTGTAGCCTGTCCAGGTCTCTTTGTAGTCCTGCCTGATCCTCGTCCGATTTGATTCTTCTCATTAACTTCACATCATCTGCAAACAAAGACACTTCTGAGTCTATCCCTTCCGTTATGTCGTTCACATATACCAAGAACAGCACAGGTCCTAGGACTGACCCCTGTGGAACCCCGCTTGTCACAGGCGCCCCACTCTGACACCTCGTCGCTTACCATGACTCGTTGTTGCCTCCCTGTCAGATATTCTCTGATCCATTGCAGTGCCTTTCCTGTTATGTGTGCCTGGTCCTCTAGCTTTTGCAGTAACCTCTTGTGAGGAACTGTGTCGAAGGCCTTCTTGCAGTCCAAAAATATCAGTCAATCCACCCCTCTCTCTCTTGTCTTACTTCTGTCACCTTGTCATAAAACTCTAGTAGGTTTGTGACACAGGATTTTCCTTCTCTGAAACCGTGCTGGGCACCAACATTCCTTGCCATACGGCCAGCAGGCCTCTTCCCAAGGGCAGGCCCCTACTGTGATCGGCCAGAGTCAGGCAGAGGTTCCCCGCCAGGGAACTTGGAAGCCCATGGCCACTCATGCCGGGCCCAGAGTGCACCCAGCTTATGCTGCTGCAGTGTCGACAGCCACCCAGACATACCCAGTGACCCAGCCCGACTCGACGGGTCGTCCAGCTCAATGCCTGCGGAGGTAATGGTAGAATCCTTTCCGGATCGACTGAAGAAAACTATCGGGGTCATCTCAGCGCTCCTCTGTCGCCTGCTGCCGTCGGCAGAGGACAGGGGCGCCTGCAGGCAGCTCCTGTCATGGATGCTGGGCATGGTCCTACTGGACAGGAAAGACTCAATGGAACTTCAAGCCATCATCCAGGAGTCCTTCCAGTCTGTGATGGAGGAAGCCCCAGAGTCGGCAACAATGGAGGATGAGTCCCAGACAGAGATGGAATCAGAGGGCCACCTCTGCTGCCCTTGAAGATCCTCCAGTGGAACATTTGCGGGCTGCAGCGGAAAATTCACTTAGTGATTGAAGCTGCAGTTCAGGATAAGGTTGATGTCTTCCTGTTCCAGGAAACACTTACCAATTCATCACATCAAACGCAGCCACGTATCCCGGGATTCTCGGCCTACCTTCAACGGTGATCTATGTCAGGACCACTATCCCTCATTCAATCTCCACTGACCCCATCAACTGTGGAGAGGCATGGAGGTTCAGGCTGTCACCCTTCACCTGCTGGATGGACCTCTCGTGGTTTACAACATTTACAGAAGCTCTCGGTACACCCTTGACATTTCAGAGGTGGCAGCACTCGCCTCCCAGGAGGGTCTTGTTGTGGCTGGGGATGTCAATGCCCACCACCCAATACTTTCTTCTGTCTCTCCTACCAACACAGCTGGGAGGCACCTTGCCACTGTGTTGGAGGAGGTCCCTGAGATCACCCTCCTCAATAATGGTGAGCAAAAACCCATCACTACAGTGGCAGCTTAGACGTCACACTCATCTCTAGGCGGTTGTCTCAAGTGCAAGATGGGAGGTCCACCCCCGTCTCACCAGTGATCACCACACTGATGGTCCAGCGGTGCCCGCTCCCCACACCACCCCCAGATGGAATCTAAAAAAAGGCTGACTGGCAGGTGCTTCCAGGAGGTCATCGAGCGCTAGTGGGCAGTCTCCTCTTCCAGAAGACCCAGATGAGGCGGCTCAAAGCTTGCATGTGGCCTTCACATTGCATCTGAGGCAGGGCCCAAAAAGATTACAGGCAAGGGTCGTATAAACGTGACT